>CAXHKU010000362.1:0-42113 GCA_964017125.1 Flabesymbios commensalis
TGTGAAATTTGATTGACTATTATTAAAAGTTATACATTTAGACGTCAATTCAGACGTCAATTCTCAACCGTTTTCCATGTAGTTTTACAGACACCATCGGCTGGTATTACGGCAACTTCCCTGTAAATTTGGCGAAGTTTGATTAATTACTGCAAAAGTTATTAATGAGATTGGTGTGAAATTTGCTTGAGTATTATTAAAAGTTATTCATTTAGACGTCAATTCAGACGTCAATTCTCAACCGTTTTCCATGTAATTTTACAGGCACCATCGGCTGGTATTACGGCAACTGCCCTGTAAATTTGGTGAAGTGTGATTAATTACTGCAAAAGTTATTAATGAGATTGGTGTGAAATTTGCTTGAGTATTATCAAAAGTTATTCATTTAGACGTCAATTCAGACGTCAATTCTTAACTGTTTCCCATGTAGTTTTGCAGGCACCATCGTCTGTTATTACGGCAACTTCCCTGTAAATTTGGCGCAGTTTGATTGATTATTGCAGAAGTTATTAATGAGCTTGGTGTGAAATTTGATTGACTATTATTAAAAGTTATTCATTTAGACGTCAATTCAGACGTCAATTCTCAACCGTTTTCCATGTAGTTTCACAGGCACCATCGGATGGTATTACGGCAACTTCCCTGTAAATTTGGCGAAGTTTGATTAATTACTGCAAAAGTTATTAATGAGATTGGTGTGAAATTTGCTTGAGTATTATTAAAAGTTATTCATTTAGACGTCAATTCAGACGTCAATTCTCAACCGTTTTCCATGTAGTGTTGCAGGCACCATCGGCTTGTATTACGGCAATTTCCGTGTAAATTTGGCGAAGTTTGATTAATTACTGCAAAAGTTATTAATGAGATTGGTGTGAAATTTGATTGAGTATTATTAAAAGTTATTCATTTAGACGTCAATTTAGACGTCAATTCTCAACCGTTTTCCATGTAATTTTACAGGCACCATCGGCTGGTATTAAGGCAACTGCCCTGTAAATTTGGCGAAGTGTGATTAATTACTGCAAAAGTTATTAATGAGATTGGTGTGAAATTTGCTTGAGTATTATTAAAAGTTATTCATTTAGACGTCAATTCAGACGTCAATTCTTAACTGTTTTCCATGTAGTTTTGCAGGCACCATCGTCTGGTATTACGGCAACTTCCCTGTAAATTTGGCGAAGTTTGATTAATTACTGCAAAAGTTATTAATGAGATTGGTGTGAAATTTGATTGAGTATTATTAAAAGTTATTCATTTAGACGTCAATTCAGACGTCAATTCTTAACTGTTTTCCATGTAGTTTTGCAGGCACCATCGGCTGGTATTACGGCAACTTCCGTGTAAATTTGGCGAAGTTTGATTGATTATTGCAGAAATTATTAATGAGCTTGGTGTGAAATTTGATTGACTATTATTAAAAGTTATTCATTTAGACGTAAATTCAGACGTCAATTCTCAACCGTTTTCCATGTAGTTTTTATAGGCACCATCGGCTGGTATTACGGCAACTTCCTAGTAAATTTGGCGAAGTTTGATTAATTACTGCAAAAGTTATTAATGAGATTGGTGTGAAATTTGCTTGAGTATTATTAAAAGTTATTCATTTAGACGTCAATTCAGACGTCAATTCTCAACCGTTTTCCATGTAATTTTACAGGCACCATCGGCTGGTACTACGGCAACTGCCCTGTAAATTTGGCGAAGTGAGATTAATTACTGCAAAAGTTATTAATGAGATTGGTGTGAAATTTGATTGAGTATTATTAAAAGTTATTCATTTAGACGTCAATTCAGACGTCAATTCTCAACCGTTTTCCATGTAGTTTTGCAGGCACCATCGGCTGGTATTACGGCAACTTCCCTGTAAATTTGGCGAAGTTTGATTAATTACTGCAAAAGTTATTAATGAGATTGGTGTGAAATTTGATTGAGTATTATTAAAAGTTATTCATTTAGACGTCAATTCAGACGTCAATTCTCAACCGTTTTCTATGTAGTTTTGCAGGCACCATCGTCTGGTATTACGGCAACTTCCCTGTAAATTTGGCGAAGTGTGATTAATTACTGCAAAAGTTATTAATGAGATTGGTGTGAAATTTGCTTGAGTATTATTAAAAGTTATTCATTTAGACGTCAATTCAGACGTCAATTCTTAACTGTTTCCCATGTAGTTTTGCAGGCACCATCGTCTGTTATTACGGCAACTTCCCTGTAAATTTGGCGCAGTTTGATTGATTATTGCAGAAGTTATTAATGAGCTTGGTGTGAAATTTGATTGACTATTATTAAAAGTTATTCATTTAGACGTCAATTCAGACGTCAATTCTCAACCGTTTTCCATGTAGTTTTACAGGCACCATCGGATGGTATTACGGCAACTTCCCTGTAAATTTGGCGAAGTTTGATTAATTACTGCAAAAGTTTTAATGAGATTGGTGTGAAATTTGCTTGAGTATTATTAAAAGTTATTCATTTAGACGTCAATTCAGACGTCAATTCTCAACCGTTTTCCATGTAGTGTTGCAGGCACCATCGGCTTGTATTACGGCAACTTCCGTGTAAATTTGGCGAAGTTTGATTAATTACTGCAAAAGTTATTAATGAGATTGGTGTGAAATTTGATTGAGTATTATTAAAAGTTATTCATTTAGACGTCAATTTAGACGTCAATTCTCAACCGTTTTCCATGTAGTTTTACAGGCACCATCGGCTGGTATTACGGCAACTGCCCTGTAAATTTGGCGAAGTGAGATTAATTACTGCAAAAGTTATTAATGAGATTGGTGTGAAATTTGATTGAGTATTATTAAAAGTTATTCATTTAGACGTCAATTCAGACGTCAATTCTTAACTGTTTTCTATGTAGTTTGGCAGGCACCATCGTCTGGTATTACGGCAACTTCCCTGTAAATTTGGCGAAGTTTGATTAATTACTACAAAAGTTATTAATGAGATTGGTGTGAAATTTGTTTGAGTATTATTAAAAGTTATTCATTTAGACGTCAATTCAGACGTCAATTCTCAACCGTTTTCCGTGTAGTTTTACAGGCACCATCGGCTGGTATTACGGCAACTGCCCTGTAAATTTGGCGAAGTGTGATTAATTAATGCAAAAGTTTTTAATGAGATTGGTGTGAAATTTGCTTGAGTATTATTAAAAGTTATTCATTTAGACGTCAATTCAGACGTCAATTCTCAACCGTTTTCCATGTAGTGTTGCAGGCACCATCGGCTTGTATTACGGCAACTTCCGTGTAAATTTGGCGAAGTTTGATTAATTACTGCAAAAGTTATTAATGAGATTGGTGTGAAATTTGATTGAGTATTATTAAAAGTTATTCATTTAGACGTCAATTTAGACGTCAATTCTCAACCGTTTTCCATGTAGTTTTACAGGCACCATCGGCTGGTATTACGGCAACTGCCCTGTAAATTTGGCGAAGTGAGATTAATTACTGCAAAAGTTATTAATGAGATTGGTGTGAAATTTGATTGAGTATTATTAAAAGTTATTCATTTAGACGTCAATTCAGACGTCAATTCTTAACTGTTTTCTATGTAGTTTGGCAGGCACCATCGTCTGGTATTACGGCAACTTCCCTGTAAATTTGGCGAAGTTTGATTAATTACTACAAAAGTTATTAATGAGATTGGTGTGAAATTTGGTTGAGTATTATTAAAAGTTATTCATTTAGACGTCAATTCAGACGTCAATTCTCAACCGTTTTCCGTGTAGTTTTACAGGCACCATCGGCTGGTATTACGGCAACTGCCCTGTAAATTTGGCGAAGTGTGATTAATTAATGCAAAAGTTTTTAATGAGATTGGTGTGAAATTTGCTTGAGTATTATTAAAAGTTATTCATTTGGACGTCAATTCAGACGTCAATTCTCAACCGTTTTCCATGTAGTTTTGCAGGCACCATCGGCTGATATTACGGCAACTTCCGTGTAAATTTGGCGAAGTTTAATTGATTATTGCAGAAGTTATTAATGAGCTTGGTGTGAAATTTGATTGACTATTATTAAAAATTATTCATTTAGACGTCAATTTAGACGTCAATTCTCAACCGTTTTCCATATAGTTTTACAGGCACCATCGGCTGGTATTACGGCAACTTCCCTGTAAATTTGGCGAAGTTTGATTTAGTACTTCAAAAGTTATTAATGAGATCAGTGTGAAATTTGATTGAATATTTGTAAAAGTTATTCATTTCGACGTCAATTCAGACGTCAATTCTTAACCGTTTTCCATGTAATTTTGCAGGCACCATCGGCTGGTATTACGGGAACTTCCCTGTAAATTTGGAAAAGTTTGATTTAGTTCTTCAAAAGTTATTTATGAGATCAGTGTGAAATTTGATTGAATATTTGGAAAAGTTATTCATTTCGACGTGAAATTTGATTGAATATTTGTAAAAGTTATTCATTTCGACGTCAATTCAGACGTCAATTCTCAACCGTTTTCCATCTAATTTTGCAGGCACCATCGGCTGGTATTACGGCAACTTCCCTGTAAATTTGGCGAAGTTTGATTTAGTACTTCAAAACTAATTTATGAGATCAGTGTGAAATTTGATTGAATATTTGTAAAAGTTATTCCTTTCGACGTCAATTCAGACGTCAATTCTCAACCGGTTTCTATGTAATTTTGTAGGCACCATCGGCTGGTATTACGGCAACTTCCCTGTAAATTTGGCGAAGTTTGATTTAGTACTTCGAAAGTTATTAATGAGATCAGTGTGAAATTTGATTGAATATTTGTAAAAGTTATTCATTTCGACGTCAATTCAGACGTCAATTCTCAACCGTTTTCCATGTAATTTTGCAGGCACAATCGGCTGGTATTACGGCAACTTCCCTGTAAATTTGGCGGAGTTTGATTCAGTACTTCAAAAGTTATTAATGAGATCAGTGTGAAATTTGATTGAATATTTGTAAAAGTTATTCCTTTCGACGTCAATTCAGACGTCAATTCTCAACCGTTTTCCATCTAATTTTGCAGGCACCATCGGCTGGTATTACGGCAACTTCCCTGTAAATTTGGCGAAGTTTGATTTAGTACTTCAAAAGTTATTAATGAGATCAGTGTGAAATTTGATTGAATATTTGTAAAAGTTATTCATTTCGACGTCAATTCAGACGTTAATTCTTAACCGTTTTCCATGTAATTTTGCAGGCACCATCGGCTGGTATTACGGGAACTTCCCTGTAAATTTGGAAAAGTTTGATTTAGTTCTTCAAAAGTTATTTATGAGATCAGTGTGAGATTTGATTGAATATTTGGAAAAGTTTTTCATTTCGACGTGAAATTTGATTGAATATTTGTAAAAGTTATTCATTTCGACGTCAATTCAGACGTCAATTCGCAACCGTTTTCCATGTAATTTTGCAGGCACAATCGGCTGGTATTACGGCAAATTCCCTGGAAATTTGGCGGAGTTTGATTTAGTACTTCAAAAGTTATTAATGAGATCAGTGTGAAATTTGATTGAATATTTGTAAAAGTTATTCCTTTCGACGTCAATTCAGACGTCAATTCTCAACCGTTTTCCATCTAATTTTGCAGGCACCATCGGCTGGTATTACGGCAACTTCCCTGTAAATTTGGCGAAGTTTGATTTAGTACTTCAAAAGTTAATAATGAGATCAGTGTGAAATTTGATTGAATATTTGTAAAAGTTATTCATTTCGACGTCAATTCAGACGTTAATTCTTAACCGTTTTCCATGTAATTTTGCAGGCACCATCGGCTGGTATTACGGGAACTTCCCTGTAAATTTGGAAAAGTTTGATTTAGTAATTCAAAAGTTATTTATGAGATCAGTGTGAAATTTGATTGAATATTTGGAAAAGTTTTTCATTTCGACGTGAAATTTGATTGAATATTTGTAAAAGTTATTCATTTCGACGTCAATTCAGACGTCAATTCTCAACCGTTTTCCAAGTAATTTTGCAGGCACAATCGGCTGGTATTACGGCAAATTCCCTGGAAATTTGGCGGAGTTCTATTTAGTACTTCAAAAGTTATTAATGAGATCAGTGTGAAATTTGATTGAATATTTGTAAAAGTTATTCCTTTCGACGTCAATTCAGACGTCAATTCTCAACCGTTTTCCATCTAATTTTGCAGGCACCATCGGCTGGTATTACGGCAACTTCCCTGTAAATTTGGCGAAGTTTGATTTAGTACTTCAAAAGTTATTAATGAGATCAGTGTGAAATTTGATTGAATATTTGTAAAAGTTATTCATTTCGACGTCAATTCAGACGTCAATTCTTAACCGTTTTCCATGTAATTTTGCAGGCACCATCGGCTGGTATTACGGGAACTTCCCTGTAAATTTGGAAAAGTTTGATTTAGTTCTTCAAAAGTTATTTATGAGATCAGTGTGAAATTTGATTGAATATTTGGAAAAGTTATTCATTTCGACGTGAAATTTGATTGAATATTTGTAAAAGTTATTCATTTCGACGTCAATTCAGACGTCAATTCTCAACCGTTTTCCATCTAATTTTGCAGGCACCATCGGCTGGTATTACGGCAACTTCCCTGTAAATTTGGCGAAGTTTGATTTAGTACTTCAAAACTAATTTATGAGATCAGTGTGAAATTTGATTGAATATTTGTAAAAGTTATTCCTTTCGACGTCAATTCAGACGTCAATTCTCAACCGGTTTCTATGTAATTTTGTAGGCACCATCGGCTGGTATTACGGCAACTTCCCTGTAAATTTGGCGAAGTTTGATTTAGTACTTCGAAAGTTATTAATGAGATCAGTGTGAAATTTGATTGAATATTTGTAAAAGTTATTCATTTCGACGTCAATTCAGACGTCAATTCTCAACCGTTTTCCATGTAATTTTGCAGGCACAATCGGCTGGTATTACGGCAACTTCCCTGTAAATTTGGCGGAGTTTGATTCAGTACTTCAAAAGTTATTAATGAGATCAGTGTGAAATTTGATTGAATATTTGTAAAAGTTATTCCTTTCGACGTCAATTCAGACGTCAATTCTCAACCGTTTTCCATCTAATTTTGCAGGCACCATCGGCTGGTATTACGGCAACTTCCCTGTAAATTTGGCGAAGTTTGATTTAGTACTTCAAAAGTTATTAATGAGATCAGTGTGAAATTTGATTGAATATTTGTAAAAGTTATTCATTTCGACGTCAATTCAGACGTTAATTCTTAACCGTTTTCCATGTAATTTTGCAGGCACCATCGGCTGGTATTACGGGAACTTCCCTGTAAATTTGGAAAAGTTTGATTTAGTTCTTCAAAAGTTATTTATGAGATCAGTGTGAAATTTGATTGAATATTTGGAAAAGTTTTTCATTTCGACGTGAAATTTGATTGAATATTTGTAAAAGTTATTCATTTCGACGTCAATTCAGACGTCAATTCTCAACCGTTTTCCATGTAATTTTGCAGGCACAATCGGCTGGTATTACGGCAAATTCCCTGGAAATTTGGCGGAGTTTGATTTAGTACTTTAAAAGTTATTAATGAGATCAGTGTGAAATTTGATTGAATATTTGTAAAAGTTATTCCTTTCGACGTCAATTCAGACGTCAATTCTCAACCGTTTTCCATCTAATTTTGCAGGCACCATCGGCTGGTATTACGGCAACTTCCCTGTAAATTTGGCGAAGTTTGATTTAGTACTTCAAAAGTTAATAATGAGATCAGTGTGAAATTTGATTGAATATTTGTAAAAGTTATTCATTTCGACGTCAATTCAGACGTTAATTCTTAACCGTTTTCCATGTAATTTTGCAGGCACCATCGGCTGGTATTACGGGAACTTCCCTGTAAATTTGGAAAAGTTTGATTTAGTAATTCAAAAGTTATTTATGAGATCAGTGTGAAATTTGATTGAATATTTGGAAAAGTTTTTCATTTCGACGTGAAATTTGATTGAATATTTGTAAAAGTTATTCATTTCGACGTCAATTCAGACGTCAATTCTCAACCGTTTTCCAAGTAATTTTGCAGGCACAATCGGCTGGTATTACGGCAAATTCCCTGGAAATTTGGCGGAGTTCTATTTAGTACTTCAAAAGTTATTAATGAGATCAGTGTGAAATTTGATTGAATATTTGTAAAAGTTATTCCTTTCGACGTCAATTCAGACGTCAATTCTCAACCGTTTTCCATCTAATTTTGCAGGCACCATCGGCTGGTATTACGGCAACTTCCCTGTAAATTTGACGAAGTTTGATTTAGTACTTCAAAAGTTAATAATGAGATCAGTGTGAAATTTGATTGAATATTTGTAAAAGTTATTCATTTCGACGTCAATTCAGACGTCAATTCTCAACCGTTTTCCATGTAATTTTGCAGGCACCATCGGCTGGTATTACGGGAACTTCCCTGTAAATTTGGAAAAGTTTGATTTAGTAATTCAAAAGTTATTTATGAGATCAGTGTGAAATTTGATTGATTATTTGGAAAAGTTATTCATTTCGACGTGAAATTTGATTGAATATTTGTAAAAGTTATTCCTTTCGACGTCAATTCAGACGTCAATTCTCAACCGTTTTCCATCTAATTTTGCAGGCACCATCGGCTGGTATTACGGCAGCTTCCCTGTAAATTTGGCAAAGTTTGATTTAGTGCTTCAAAAGTTATTTATGAGATCAGTGTGAAATTTGATTGAATATTTGTAAAAGTTATTCATTTCGACGTGAAATTTGATTGAATATTTGTAAAAGTTATTACTTTCGACGTCAATTCAGACGTCAATTCTCAACCGTTTTCCATCTAATTTTGCAGGCACCATCGGCTGGTATTACGGCAACTTCCCTTCAAATTTGGCAAAGTTTGATTGAGTACTTCAAAAGTTATTAATGAGATCAGTGTTAAATTTGATTGATTTTTTTTTAAAGTTATTCATGTCGACGTGAATTCAGACGTCAATTCTCAACCGTTTTCCATGTAAATTTGCAGGCACCATTGGCTGGTATTACGGCAACTTCCCGAGTAATTTGACGAAGTTTGGTTAAGTACTTCAAAAGTTATTAATGAGATCAGTGTGAAATTTGATTGAATATTTGTAAAAGTTATTCATTTCGACGAGAATTCAGACGTCAATTCTCAACCGTTTTCCATGTAAATTGGCAGTCACCATCGGCTGGTATTACGGCAACTTCCCAGTTAATTTGACGAAGTTTGATTAAGTACTTCAAAAGTTATTAATGAGATTAGTGTGAAATTTGATTGAATATTTTTAAAAGTTATTCATTTCGACGTGAATTCAGACGTCAATTCTTAACCGTTTTCCATGTAATTTTGCAGGCACCATCGGCTGTTATTACAGCAACTTCACTGTAAATTTGGCGGAGTTTGATTCAGTACTTAAAAAGTTATTAATGAGATCAGTGTGAAATTTGATTGAATATTTGTAAAAGTTATTCCTTTCGACGTCAATTCAGACGTCAATTCTCAACCGGTTTCCATGTAATTTTGCAGGCACCATCGGCTGGTATTACGGCAACTGCCCTGTAAATTTGGCGAAGTTTGATTTAGTACTTCAAAAGTTATTAATGAGATCAGTGTGAAATTTGATTGAATATTTGTAAAAGTTATTCATTTCGACGTCAATTCAGACGTCAATTCTCAACCGTTTTCCATGTAATTTTGCAGGCACAATCGGCTGGTATTACGCCAACTTCCCTGAAAATTTGGCGGAGTTTGATTTAGTACTTCAAAAGTTATTAATGAGATCAGTGTGAAATTTGATTGAATATTTGTAAAAGTTATTCCTTTCGACGTCAATTCAGACGTCAATTCTTAACCGTTTTCCATCTAATTTTGCAGGCACCATCGGCTGGTATTACGGCAACTTCCCTTCAAATTAGGCAAAGTTTGATTGAGTACTTCAAAAGTTATTTATGAGATCAGTGTTAAAAATTGATTGATTATTTTTAAAAGTTATTCATGTCGACGTGAATTCAGACGTCAATTCTCAACCGTTTTCCATGTAAATTTGCAGGCACCATCGGCTGGTATTACGGCAACTTCCGTGGTAATTTGACGAAGTTTGGTTAAGTACTTCAAAAGTTATTAATGAGATCAGTGTTAAATTTGCTTAAATATTTGTAAAAGGTATTCATTTCGACGTGAAATCAGACGTCAATTCTCAACCGTTTTCCATGTAAATTTGCAGTCACCATCGGCTGGTATTAAAGCAACTTCCCAGTTAATTTGACGAAGTTTGATTAAGTACTTCAAAAGTTATTAATGAGATTAGTGTGAAATTTGATTGAATATTTTTAAAAGTTATTCATTTCGACGTGCATTCAGACGTCAATTCTTAACCGTTTTCCATGTAATTTTGGAGACACCATCGGCTGGTATTACGGCAACTTCCCTGTAAATTTGGCGGAGTTTGATTAAGTATTTAAAAAGTTATTAATGAGATCAGTGTGAAATTTGATTGAATATTTGTAAAAGTTATTCATTTCGACGTGAATGCAGACGTCAATTCTCAACCGTTTTCCATGTACGTTTGCAGTCACCATCGGCTGGTATTACGGCAACTTCCCTGTGAATTTGGCGAAGTTTGATTTAGCACTTCAAAAGTTATTAATGAGATTAGTGTGAAATTTGATTGAATATTTTTTAAAGTTATTCATTTCGACGTGAATTCAGACGTCAATTCTCAACCGTTTTCCATGTAAATTTGCTGTCACCATCGGCTGGTATTACGGCAACTTCCCTGTAAATTTGGCGTAGTTTGATTTAGTACTTCAAAAGTTATTAATGAGATCAGTGTGAAATTTGATTGAATATTTGTAAAAGTTATTCATTTCGACGTGAATTCAGACGTCAATTCTCAACCGTTTTCTATGTCAGTTTGCAGTCACCATCGGCTGGTACTACGGCAACTTCCCTGTAAGTTTGGTGAAGTTTGATTTAGTACTTCAAAGTTATTAATGAGATTAGTGTGAAATTTGATTGAATATTTTTAAAAGTTATTCATTTCGACGTGAATGCAGACGTCAATTCTCAACCGTTTTCCATGTAAATTTGCAGTCACCATCGGCTGGTATTACGGCAACTTCCCTGTTAATTTGACGAAGTTTGATCAAGTACTTCAAAAGTTATTAATGAGATTAGTGTGAAATTTGATTGAATATTTGTTAAAGTTATTCATTTCGACGTGAATGCAGACGTCAATTCTCAACCGTTTTCCATGTACGTTTGCAGTCACCATCGGCTGGTATTACGGCAACTGCCCTGTTAAATTGACGAAGTTTGATTAAGTACTTCAAAAGTTATTAATGAGATTAGTGTGAAATTTGATTGCATATTTGTAAAAGTTATTTATTTCGACGTGAATTCAGACGTCAATTCACAACCGTTTTCCATGTACGTTTGCAGTCACCATCGGCTGGTATTACGGCAACTTCCATGTATATTTGGCGAAGTTTGATTTAGTACTTCAAAAGTTATTAATGAGATTGGTGTGAAATTTGATTGAATATTTGTAAAAGTTATTCATTTCGACGTGAATGCAGACGTCAATTCTCAACCGTTTTCCATGTACGTTTGCAGTCACCATCGGCTGTTATTACGGCAACTTCCCTGTTAATTTGACGAAGTTTGATCAAGTACTTCAAAAGTTATTAATGAGATTAGTGTGAAATTTGATTGAATATTTGTAAAAGTTATTCATTTCGACGTGAATTCAGACGTCAATTCTCAACCGTTTTCCATATAATTTTGCAGGCACCATCGGCTGGTATTACGGCAACTTCCCTGTAAATTTGGCGAATTTTGATTCAGTACTTCAAAAGTTATCAATGAGATCAGTGTGAAATTTGATTGAATATTTGTAAAAGTTATTCATTTCGACGTCAATTCAGACGTCAATTCTCAACTGTTTTCCATGTAATTTTGCAGGCACCATCGGCTTGTACTACGGCAACTTCCCAGTTAATTTGACGAAGTTTGATTAAGTACTTCAAAAGTTATTAATGATATTAGTGTGAAATTTGATTGAATATTTTTAAAAGTTATTCATTTCGACGTAAATTCAGACGTCAATTCTCAACCGTTTTCATTTTAGTTTTGCAGGCATCATCGGCTGGTATTACGGCAACTTCCCTGTAAATTTGGCGAAGTTTGATTTAGTACTTCAAAAGTTATTAATGAGATTAGTGTGAAATTTGATTGAATATTTTTAAAAGTTATTCATTTCGACGTGAATTCAGACGTCAATTCTCAACCGTTTTCCATGTAAATTTGCAGTCACCATCGGCTGGTATGACGGCAACTTCCCTAGAAATTTGGCGAAGTTTCATTGAGTACTTCAAAAGTTATTAATGAGATTAGTGTGAAATTTGATTGAATATTTGTAAAAGTTATTCATTTCGACGTGAATTCAGACGTCAATTCTCATCCGTTTTCCATGTAAGTTTGCAGTCACCATCGGCTGGTACTACGGCAACTTCCCTGTAAATTTGGCGAAGTTTGATTTAGTACTTCAAAAGTTATTAATGAGATTAGTGTGATATTTGATTGAATATTTTTAAAAGTTATTCATTTCGACGTGAATTCAGACGTCAATTCTCAACCGTTTTCCATGTGAATTTGCAGGCACCATCGGCTGGTATTACGGCAACTTCCCTGTTAATTTGACGAAGTTTGATTAAGTAATTCAAAAGTTATTAATGAGATTAGTGTGAAATTTGATTGAATATTTGTAAAAGTTATTCATTTCGACGTGAATGCAGACGTCAATTCTCAACCGTTTTCCATGTACGTTTGCAGTCACCATCGGCTGGTATTACGGCAACTTCCCTGTAAATTTGGCAAAGTTTGATTTAATACTTCAAAAGTTATTAATGAGATTAGTGTGAAATTTGATTGAATATTTTTAAAAGTTATTCATTTCGACGTGAAATCAGACGTCAATTCTCAACCGTTTTCCATGTACGTTTGCAGTCACCATCGGCTGGTATTACGGCAACTTCCCTGTAAATTTGGCGAAGTTTGATTTAGTACTTCAAAAGTTATTAAAGAGATTAGTGTGAAATTTGATTGAATATTTTTAAAAGTTATTCATTTCGACGTGAATTCAGACGTCAATTCTCAACCGTTTTCCATGTAAATTTGCAGGCACCATCGGGTGGTAATATGGCAACTTCCTTGTTAATTTGACGAAGTTTGATTAAGTACTTCAAAAGTTATTAATGAGATTAGTGTGAAATTTGATTGAATATTTGTAAAAGTTATTTATTTCGACGTGAATTCAGACGTCAATTCTCAACCGTTTTCTATGTAAAATTGCAGTCACCATCGGCTGGTACTACGGCAACTTCCCTGTAAATTTGGTGAAGTTTGATTTAGTACTTCAAAGTTATTAATGAGATTAGTGTGAAATTTGATTGAATATTTTTAAAAGTTATTCATTTCGACGTGAATGCAGACGTCAATTCTCAACCGTTTTCCATGTAAATTTGCAGGCACCATCGGCTGGTATTACGGCAACTTCCCTAGAAATTTGGCGAAGTTTCATTGAGTACTTCAAAATTTATTAATGAGATTAGTGTGAAATTTGATTGAATATTTGTAAAAGTTATTCATTTCGACGTGAATTCAGACGTCAATTCTCATCCGTTTTCCATGTAAGTTTGCAGTCACCATCGGCTGGTACTACGGCAACTTCCCTGTAAATTTGGCGAAGTTTGATTTAGTACTTCAAAAGTTATTAATGAGATTAGTGTGATATTTGATTGAATATTTTTAAAAGTAATTTATTTCGACGTGAATTCATACGTCAATTCTCAACCGTTTTCCATGTGAATTTGCAGGCACCATCGGCTGGTATTACGGCAACTTCCCTGTTAATTTGACGAAGTTTGATTAAGTAATTCAAAAGTTATTAATGAGATTAGTGTGAAATTTGATTGAATATTTGTAAAAGTTATTCATTTCGACGTGAATTCAGACGTCAATTCTCATCCGTTTTCCATGTAAGTTTGCAGTCACCATCGGCTGGTATTACGGCAACTTCCCTGTAAATTTGGCAAAGTTTGATTTAATACTTCAAAAGTTATTAATGAGATTAGTGTGAAATTTGATTGAATATTTTTAAAAGTTATTCATTTCGACGTGAAATCAGACGTCAATTCTCAACCGTTTTCCATGTACGTTTGCAGTCACCATCGGCTGGTATTACGGCAACTTCCCTGTAAATTTGGCAAAGTTTGATTTAGTACTTCAAAGGATATTAATGAGATTAGTGTGAAATTTGATTGAATATTTTTAAAAGTTATTCATTTCGACGTGAATTCAGACGTCAATTCTCAACCGTTTTCCATGTACGTTTGCAGTCACCATCGGCTGGTATTACGGCAACTTCCCTGTAAATTTGGCGAAGTTTGATTTAGTACTTCAAAAGTTATTAATGAGATTAGTGTGAAATTTGATTGAATATTTTTAAAAGTTATTCATTTCGACGTGAATTCAGACGTCAATTCTCAACCGTTTTCCATGTAAATTTGCAGGCACCATCGGCTGGTATTACGGCAACTTCCCTAGAAATTTGGCGAAGTTTCATTGAGTACTTCAAAATTTATTAATGAGATTAGTGTGAAATTTGATTGAATATTTGTAAAAGTTATTCATTTCGACGTGAATTCAGACGTCAATTCTCAACCGTTTTCTATGTAAGTTTGCAGTCACCATCGGCTGGTATTACGGCAACTTCCCTGTAAATTTGGTGAAGTTTGATCTAGTACTTCAAAGTTATTAATGAGATTAGTGTGAAATTTGATTGAATATTTGTAAAAGTTATTCATTTCGACGTGAATGCAGACGTCAATTCTCAACCGTTTTCCATGTAAATTTGCAGTCACCATCGGCTGGTATTACGGCAACTTCCCTGTTAATTTGACGAAGTTTGATCTAGTACTTCAAAAGTTATTAATGAGATTAGTGTGAAATTTGATTGAATATTTGTAAAAGTTATTCATTTCGACGTGAATGCAGACGTCAATTCTCAACCGTTTTCCATGTACGTTTGCAGTCACCATCGGCTGGTATTACGGCAACTTCCCTGTAAATTTGGCGAAGTTTGATTTAGTACTTCAAAAGTTATTAATGAGATTAGTGTGATATTTGATTGAAAATTTTTTAAAAGTTATTCATTTCGACGTGAATTCAGACGTCAATTCTCAACCGTTTTCCATGTGAATTTGCAGGCACCATCGGCTGGTATTACGGCAACTTCCCTGTTAATTTGACGAAGTTTGATTAAGTAATTCAAAAGTTATTAATGAGATTACTGTGAAATTTGATTGAATATTTTTAAAAGTTATTCATTTCGACGTGAATTCAGACGTCAATTCTCAACCGTTTTCCATGTACGTTTGCAGTCACCATCGGCTGGTATTACGGCAACTTCCCTGTAAATTTGGCAAAGTTTGATTTAGTACTTCAAAAGTTATTAATGAGATTGGTGTGAAATTTGATTGAATATTTTTAAAAGTTATTCATTTCGACGTGAATTCAGACGTCAATTCTCAACCGTTTTCCATGTAAATTTGCAGGCACCATCGGCTGGTATTACGGCAACTTACCTGTTAAGTACTTCAAGTACTTCAAAAGTTATTAATGAGATTACTGTGAAATTTTATTGAATATTTTTAAAAGTTATTCGTTTCGACGTGAATTCAGACGTCATTCACAACCGTTTTTCATGTCATTTTGCAGGCGTCGTCGGCTGGTATTACGGCAACTTCCCTGAAAATTTGGCGCAGTTTGATTAAGTACTTCAAAAGTTATTAATGAGATTAATGTGAAATTTGATTGAATATTTTTAAAAGTTATTCATTTCGACGTGAGTTCAGACGTCAATTCTCAACCGTTTTCCATTTAAATTTGCAGTCACCATCGGCTGGTATTACGGCAACTTCCCTGTTAATTTGACGAAGTTTGATTAAGTACTTCAAAAGTTATTAATGAGATTACTGTGAAATTTGATTGAATATTTTTAAAAGTTATTCATTTCGACGAGAATTCAGACGTCAATTCTCAACCGTTTTCCATGTAAATTTGCAGTCACCATCGGCTGGTATTACGGCAACTTCCCTGTTAATTTGACGAAGTTTGATTAAGTAATTCAAAAGTTATTAATGAGATTACTGTGAAATTTGATTGAATATTTTTAAAAGTTATTCATTTCGACGAGAATTCAGACGTCAATTCTCAACCGTTTTCCATGTAATTTTGCAGGCACCATCGGCTGGTATTACGGCAACTTCCCTGTAAATTTGGCGAAGTTTGATTTAGTACTTCAAAAGTTATTAATGGGATTACTGTGAAATTTGATTGAATATTTTTGAAAATTATTCATTTCGACGTGAATTCAGATGTCAATTCTAAACCGTTTTCCATGTAAGTTTGCTGTCACCATCGGCTGGTACTACGGCAACTTCCCTGTAAATTTGGCGAAGTTTGATTTAGTACTTCAAAAGTTATTAATGAGATTAGTGTGAAATTTGATTGAATATTTTTAAAAGTTATTCATTTCGACGTGAATTCAGACGTCAATTCTCAACCGTTTTCCATGTAAGTTTGCAGTCACCATCGAATGGTACTACGGCAACTACCCTGTAAATTTGGCGAAGTTTGAATTAGTACTTCAAAAGTTATTAATGAGATTAGTGTGAAATTTGATTGAATATTTTTAAAAGTTATTCATTTCGACGTGAATTCGGACGTCAATTCACAACCGTTTTCCATGTAAATTTGCAGTCACCATCGGCTGGTATTACGGCAACTTCCCTGTTAATTTGACAAAGTTTGATTTAGTACTTCAAAAGTTATTAATGAGATTACTGTGAAATTTGATTGAATATTTTTAAAAGTTATTCATGTCGACGTGAATTCAGACGTCATTCACAACCGTTTTCCATGTAAATTTGCAGGCACCATCGGCTGGTATTACGGCAACTTCCCTGTTAATTTGACGAAGTTTGATTGAGTACTTCAAAAGTTATTAATGAGATTAGTGTGAAATTTGGTTGAATATTTGTAAAAGTTATTCATTTCGACGTCAATTCAGACGTCAATTCACAACCGTTTTTCATATCATTTTGCAGGCGTCATCGGCTGGTATTACGGCAACTTCCCTGAAAATCTGGCGCAGTTTGATTAAGTACTTCAAAAGTTATTAATGAGATTACTGTGAAATTTGATTGAATATTTTTAAAAGTTATTCATTTCGACGTGAATTCAGACGTCAATTCTCAACCGTTTTTCCATGTAATTTTTGCAGTCACCATCGGCTGGTACTACGGCAACTACCCTGTAAATTTGGCGAAGTTTGATTTAGTACTTCAAAAGTTATTAATGAGATTAGTGTGAAATTTGATTGAATATTTGTAAAAGTTATTCATTTCGACGTGAATTCAGACGTCAATTCTCAACCGTTTTCCATGTACGTTTGCAGTCACCATCGGCTGGTATTACGGCAACTTCCATGTAAATTTGGCGAAGTTTGATTTAGTATTTCAAAAGTTATTAATGAGATTGGTGTGAAATTTGATTGAATAATTTTAAAAGTTTTTCATTTCGACGTGAATTCAGACGTCAATTCTCAACCGTTTTCCATGTAAATTTGCAGGCACCATCGGCTGGTATTACGGCAACTTCCCTAGGAATTTGGCGAAGTTTCATTGAGTACTTCAAAATTTATTAATGAGATTAGTGTGAAATTTGATTGAATATTTGTAAAAGTTATTCATTTCGACGTGAATTCAGACGTCAATTCTCATCCGTTTTCCATGTAAGTTTGCAGTCATCATCGGCTGGTACTACGGCAACTTCCCTGTAAATTTGGCGAAGTTTGATTTAGTACTTCAAAAGTTATTAATGAGATTAGTGTGATATTTGATTGAATATTTTTAAAAGTTATTTATTTCGACGTGAATTCATACGTCAATTCTCAACCGTTTTCCATGTGAATTTGCAGGCACCATCGGCTGGTATTACGGCAACTTCCCTGTTAATTTGACGAAGTTTGATTAAGTAATTCAAAAGTTATTAATGAGATCAGTGTGAAATTTGATTGAATATTTGTAAAAGTTATTCATTTCGACGTGAAATTTGATTGAATATTTGTAAAAGTTATTACTTTCGACGTCAATTCAGACGTCAATTCTCAACCGTTTTCCATCTAATTTTGCAGGCACCATCGGCTGGTATTACGGCAACTTCCCTTCAAATTTGGCAAAGTTTGATTGAGTACTTCAAAAGTTATTAATGAGATCAGTGTTAAATTTGATTGATTTTTTTTTAAAGTTATTCATGTCGACGTGAATTCAGACGTCAATTCTCAACCGTTTTCCATGTAAATTTGCAGGCACCATCGGCTGGTATTACGGCAACTTCCCTAGTAATTTGACGAAGTTTGGTTAAGTACTTCAAAAGTTATTAATGAGATCAGTGTGAAATTTGATTGAATATTTGTAAAAGTTATTCATTTCGACGTGAATTCAGACGTCAATTCTCAACCGTTTTCCATGTAAATTGGCAGTCACCATCGGCTGGTATTACGGCAACTTCCCAGTTAATTTGACGAAGTTTGATTAAGTACTTCAAAAGTTATTAATGAGATTAGTGTGAAATTTGATTGAATATTTTTAAAAGTTATTCATTTCGACGTGAATTCAGACGTCAATTCTTAACCGTTTTCCATGTAATTTTGCAGGCACCATCGGCTGTTATTACAGCAATTCACTGTAAATTTGGCGGAGTTTGATTCAGTACTTAAAAAGTTATTAATGAGATCAGTGTGAAATTTGATTGAATATTTGTAAAAGTTATTCCTTTCGACGTCAATTCAGACGTCAATTCTCAACCGGTTTCCATGTAATTTTGCAGGCACCATCGGCTGGTATTACGGCAACTGCCCTGTAAATTTGGCGAAGTTTGATTTAGTACTTCAAAAGTTATTAATGAGATCAGTGTGAAATTTGATTGAATATTTGTAAAAGTTATTCATTTCGACGTCAATTCAGACGTCAATTCTCAACCGTTTTCCATGTAATTTTGCAGGCACAATCGGCTGGTATTACGCCAACTTCCCTGAAAATTTGGCGGAGTTTGATTTAGTACTTCAAAAGTTATTAATGAGATCAGTGTGAAATTTGATTGAATATTTGTAAAAGTTATTCCTTTCGACGTCAATTCAGACGTCAATTCTTAACCGTTTTCCATCTAATTTTGCAGGCACCATCGGCTGGTATTACGGCAACTTCCCTTCAAATTAGGCAAAGTTTGATTGAGTACTTCAAAAGTTATTAATGAGATCAGTGTTAAAAATTGATTGATTATTTTTAAAAGTTATTCATGTCGACGTGAATTCAGACGTCAATTCTCAACCGTTTTCCATGTAAATTCGCAGGCACCATCGGCTGGTATTACGGCAACTTCCGTGGTAATTTGACGAAGTTTGGTTAAGTACTTCAAAAGTTATTAATGAGATCAGTGTTAAATTTGCTTAAATATTTGTAAAAGGTATTCATTTCGACGTGAATTCAGACGTCAATTCTCAACCGTTTTCCATGTAAATTTGCAGTCACCATCGGCTGGTATTAAAGCAACTTCCCAGTTAATTTGACGAAGTTTGATTAAGTACTTCAAAAGTTATTAATGAGATTAGTGTGAAATTTGATTGAATATTTTTAAAAGTTATTCATTTCGACGTGCATTCAGACGTCAATTCTTAACCGTTTTCCATGTAATTTTGCAGACACCATCGGCTGGTATTACGGCAACTTCCCTGTAAATTTGGCGGAGTTTGATTAAGTATTTAAAAAGTTATTAATGAGATCAGTGTGAAATTTGATTGAATATTTGTAAAAGTTATTCATTTCGACGTGAATGCAGACGTCAATTCTCAACCGTTTTCCATGTACGTTTGCAGTCACCATCGGCTGGTATTACGGCAACTTCCCTGTAAATTTGGCGAAGTTTGATTTAGTACTTCAAAAGTTATTAATGAGATTAGTGTGATATTTGATTGAAAATTTTTTTAAAGTTATTCATTTCGACGTGAATTCAGACGTCAATTCTCAACCGTTTTCCATGTGAATTTGCAGGCACCATCGGCTGGTATTACGGCAACTTCCCTGTTAATTTGACGAAGTTTGATTAAGTAATTCAAAAGTTATTAATGAGATTACTGTGAAATTTGATTGAATATTTTTAAAAGTTATTCATTTCGACGTGAATTCAGACGTCAATTCTCAACCGTTTTCCATGTACGTTTGCAGTCACCATCGGCTGGTATTACGGCAACTTCCCTGTAAATTTGGCAAAGTTTGATTTAGTACTTCAAAAGTTATTAATGAGATTGGTGTGAAATTTGATTGAATATTTTTAAAAGTTATTCATTTCGACGTGAATTCAGACGTCAATTCTCAACCGTTTTCCATGTAAATTTGCAGGCACCATCGGCTGGTATTACGGCAACTTACCTGTTAAGTACTTCAAGTACTTCAAAAGTTATTAATGAGATTACTGTGAAATTTTATTGAATATTTTTAAAAGTTATTCGTTTCGACGTGAATTCAGACGTCATTCACAACCGTTTTTCATGTCATTTTGCAGGCGTCGTCGGCTGGTATTACGGCAACTTCCCTGAAAATTTGGCGCAGTTTGATTAAGTACTTCAAAAGTTATTAATGAGATTAATGTGAAATTTGATTGAATATTTTTAAAAGTTATTCATTCCGACGTGAGTTCAGACGTCAATTCTCAACCGTTTTCCATTTAAATTTGCAGTCACCATCGGCTGGTATTACGGCAACTTCCCTGTTAATTTGACGAAGTTTGATTAAGTACTTCAAAAGTTATTAATGAGATTACTGTGAAATTTGATTGAATATTTTTGAAAATTATTCATTTCGACGTGAATTCAGATGTCAATTCTAAACCGTTTTCCATGTAAGTTTGCTGTCACCATCGGCTGGTACTACGGCAACTTCCCTGTAAATTTGGCGAAGTTTGATTTAGTACTTCAAAAGTTATTAATGAGATTAGTGTGAAATTTGATTGAATATTTTTAAAAGTTATTCATTTCGACGTGAATTCAGACGTCAATTCTCAACCGTTTTCCATGTAAGTTTGCAGTCACCATCGAATGGTACTACGGCAACTACCCTGTAAATTTGGCGAAGTTTGAATTAGTACTTCAAAAGTTATTAATGAGATTAGTGTGAAATTTGATTGAATATTTTTAAAAGTTATTCATTTCGACGTGAATTCGGACGTCAATTAACAACCGTTTTCCATGTAAATTTGCAGTCACCATCGGCTGGTATTACGGCAACTTCCCTGTTAATTTGACAAAGTTTGATTTAGTACTTCAAAAGTTATTAATGAGATTACTGTGAAATTTGATTGAATATTTTTAAAAGTTATTCATGTCGACGTGAATTCAGACGTCATTCACAACCGTTTTCCATGTAAATTTGCAGGCACCATCGGCTGGTATTACGGCAACTTCCCTGTTAATTTGACGAAGTTTGATTAAGTAATTCAAAAGTTATTAATGAGATCAGTGTGAAATTTGATTGAATATTTGTAAAAGTTATTCATTTCGACGTGAAATTTGATTGAATATTTGTAAAAGTTATTACTTTCGACGTCAATTCAGACGTCAATTCTCAACCGTTTTCCATCTAATTTTGCAGGCACCATCGGCTGGTATTACGGCAACTTCCCTTCAAATTTGGCAAAGTTTGATTGAGTACTTCAAAAGTTATTAATGAGATCAGTGTTAAATTTGATTGATTTTTTTTTAAAGTTATTCATGTCGACGTGAATTCAGACGTCAATTCTCAACCGTTTTCCATGTAAATTTGCAGGCACCATCGGCTGGTATTACGGCAACTTCCCTAGTAATTTGACGAAGTTTGGTTAAGTACTTCAAAAGTTATTAATGAGATCAGTGTGAAATTTGATTGAATATTTGTAAAAGTTATTCATTTCGACGTGAATTCAGACGTCAATTCTCAACCGTTTTCCATGTAAATTGGCAGTCACCATCGGCTGGTATTACGGCAACTTCCCAGTTAATTTGACGAAGTTTGATTAAGTACTTCAAAAGTTATTAATGAGATTAGTGTGAAATTTGATTGAATATTTTTAAAAGTTATTTATTTCGACGTGAATTCAGACGTCAATTCTTAACCGTTTTCCATGTAATTTTGCAGGCACCATCGGCTGTTATTACAGCAACTTCACTGTAAATTTGGCGGAGTTTGATTCAGTACTTAAAAAGTTATTAATGAGATCAGTGTGAAATTTGATTGAATATTTGTAAAAGTTATTCCTTTCGACGTCAATTCAGACGTCAATTCACAACCGTTTTTCATATCATTTTGCAGGCGTCATCGGCTGGTATTACGGCAACTTCCCTGAAAATCTGGCGCAGTTTGATTAAGTACTTCAAAAGTTATTAATGAGATTACTGTGAAATTTGATTGAATATTTTTAAAAGTTATTCATTTCGACGTGAATTCAGACGTCAATTCTCAACCGTTTTTCCATGTAATTTTTGCAGTCACCATCGGCTGGTACTACGGCAACTACCCTGTAAATTTGGCGAAGTTTGATTTAGTACTTCAAAAGTTATTAATGAGATTAGTGTGAAATTTGATTGAATATTTGTAAAAGTTATTCATTTCGACGTGAATTCAGACGTCAATTCTCAACCGTTTTCCATGTACGTTTGCAGTCACCATCGGCTGGTATTACGGCAACTTCCCTGTAAATTTGGCGAAGTTTGATTTAGTACTTCAAAAGTTATTAATGGGATTACTGTGAAATTTGATTGAATATTTTTGAAAATTATTCATTTCGACGTGAATTCAGATGTCAATTCTAAACCGTTTTCCATGTAAGTTTGCTGTCACCATCGGCTGGTACTACGGCAACTTCCCTGTAAATTTGGCGAAGTTTGATTTAGTACTTCAAAAGTTATTAATGAGATTAGTGTGAAATTTGATTGAATATTTTTAAAAGTTATTCATTTCGACGTGAATTCAGACGTCAATTCTCAACCGTTTTTCATGTAAGTTTGCAGTCACCATCGAATGGTACTACGGCAACTACCCTGTAAATTTGGCGAAGTTTGAATTAGTACTTCAAAAGTTATTAATGAGATTAGTGTGAAATTTGATTGAATATTTTTAAAAGTTATTCATTTCGACGTGAATTCGGACGTCAATTCACAACCGTTTTCCATGTAAATTTGCAGTCACCATCGGCTGGTATTACGGCAACTTCCCTGTTAATTTGACAAAGTTTGATTTAGTACTTCAAAAGTTATTAATGAGATTACTGTGAAATTTGATTGAATATTTTTAAAAGTTATTCATGTCGACGTGAATTCAGACGTCATTCACAACCGTTTTCCATGTAAATTTGCAGGCACCATCGGCTGGTATTACGGCAACTTCCCTGTTAATTTGACGAAGTTTGATTGAGTACTTCAAAAGTTATTAATGAGATTAGTGTGAAATTTGGTTGAATATTTGTAAAAGTTATTCATTTCGACGTCAATTCACACGTCAATTCACAACCGTTTTTCATATCATTTTGCAGGCGTCATCGGCTGGTATTACGGCAACTTCCCTGAAAATCTGGCGCAGTTTGATTAAGTACTTCAAAAGTTATTAATGAGATTACTGTGAAATTTGATTGAATATTTTTAAAAGTTATTCATTTCGACGTGAATTCAGACGTCAATTCTCAACCGTTTTTCCATGTAATTTTTGCAGTCACCATCGGCTGGTACTACGGCAACTACCCTGTAAATTTGGCGAAGTTTGATTTAGTACTTCAAAAGTTATTTATGAGATTAGTGTGAAATTTGATTGAATATTTTTAAAAGTTATTCATTTCGACGTGAATTCAGACGTCAATTCACAACCGTTTTCCATGTAAATTTGCAGGCACCATGGGCTGGTATTACGGCAACTTCCCTGTTAATTTGATGAAGTTTGAATAAGTACTTCAAAAGTTATTAATGAGATTAGTGTGAAATTTGATTAAATATTTTTAAAAGTTATCCATTTCGACGTGAATTCAGCCGTCAATTCTCAACCGTTTTCCATGTAAGTTTGCAGTCACCATCGGCTGGTACTACGGCAACTTCCCTGTTAATTTGACGAAGTTTGATTTAGTAATTCAAAAGTTATTAATGAGATGACTGTGAAATTTGATTGAATATTTTTAAAAGTTATTCATTTCGACGTGAATTCAGACGTCAATTCTCAATCTTTTTCCATGTACGTTTGCAGTCAACATCGGCTGGTATTACGGCAACTTCCCTGTAAATTTGGCGAAGTTTGATTTAGTACTTCAAAAGTTATTAATGAGATTACTGTGAAATTTGATTGAATATTTTTAAACGTTATTCATTTCGACGTGAATTCAGATGTCAATTCTCAACCGTTTTCCATGTAAGTTTGCAGTCACCATCGGCTGGTACTACGGCAACTTACCTGTAAATTTGGCGAAGTTTGATTTAGTACTTCAAAAGTTATTAATAAGATTAGTGTGAAATTTGATTGAATATTTTTAAAAGTTATTCATTTCGACGTAAATTCAGACGTCAATTCTCAACCGTTTTTCCATGTAATTTTTGCAGTCACCATCGGCTGGTACTACGGCAACTACCCTGTAAATTTGGCGAAGTTTGATTTAGTACTTCAAAAGTTATTAATGAGATTAGTGTGAAATTTGATTGAATATTTTTTAAAGTTATTCATTTCGACGTGAATTCAGACGTCAATTCACAACCGTTTTCCATGTAAATTTGCAAGCACCATGGGCTGGTATTACGGCAACTTCCCTGTTAATTTGACGAAGTTTGAATAAGTACTTCAAAAGTTATTAATGAGATTAGTGTGAAATTTGATTGAATATTTTTAAAAGTTATCCATTTCGACGTGAATTCAGACGTCAATTCTCATCCGTTTTCCATGTAAGTTTGCAGTCACCATCGGCTGGTACTACGGCAACTTCCCTGTAAATTTGGCGAAGTTTGATTTAGTACTTCAAAATTTATAAATGAGATTAGTGTGATATTTGATTGAATATTTTTAAAAGTTATTCATTTCGACGTGAATTCAGACGTCAATTCTCAACCGTTTTCCATGTGAATGTGAAGTCACCATCGGCTGGTATTACGGCAACTTCCCTGTTAATTTGACGAAGTTTGATTAAGTAATTCAAAAGTTATTAATGAGATTACTTTGAAATTTGATTGAATATTTTTAAAAGTTATTCATTTCGAGGTGAATTCAGACGTCAATTCTCAACCGTTTTCCATGTAAATTTGCAGGCACCATCGGCTGGTATTAGGGCAACTTACCTGTTAAGTACTTCAAGTACTTCAAAAGTTTTTAATGAGATTACTGTGAAATTTTATTGACTATTTTTAAAAGTTATTCATTTCGACGTGAATTCAGACGTCATTCACAACCGTTTTCCATGTAAATTTGCAGGCACCATCGGCTGGTATGACGGCAACTTCCCAGTTAATTTGGCAAAGTTTCATTGAGTACTTCAAAAGTTATTAATGAGATTAGTGTGAAATTTGATTGAATATTTGTAAAAGTTATTCATTTCGACGTGAATTCAGACGTCAATTCTCATCCGTTTTCCATGTAAGTTTGCAGTCACCATCGGCTGGTACTACGGCAACTTCCCTGTAAATTTGGCGAAGTTTGATATAGTACTTCAAAATTTATAAATGAGATTAGTGTGATATTTGATTGAATATTTTTAAAAGTTATTCATTTCGACGTGAATTCAGACGTCAATTCTCAACCGTTTTCCATGTGAATTTGAAGTCACCATCGGCTGGTATTACGGCAACTTCCCTGTTAATTTGACGAAGTTTGATTAAGTAATTCAAAAGTTATTAATGAGATTACTTTGAAATTTGATTGAATATTTTTAAAAGTTATTCATTTCGAGGTGAATTCAGACGTCAATTCTCAACCGTTTTCCATGTAAATTTGCAGGCACCATCGGCTGGTATTAGGGCAACTTACCTGTTAAGTACTTCAAGTACTTCAAAAGTTTTTAATGAGATTACTGTGAAATTTTATTGACTATTTTTAAAAGTTATTCATTTCGACGTGAATTCAGACGTCATTCACAACCGTTTTTCATGTCATTTTGCAGGCGTCGTCGGCTGGTATTACGGCAACTTCCCTGAAAATCTGGCGCAGTTTGATTAAGTACTTCAAAAGTTATTAATGAGATTAATTTGAAATTTGATTGAATATTTTTAAAAGTTATTCATTTCGACGTGAATTCAGACGTCAATTCTCAACCGTTTTCCATGTAAGTTTGCAGTCACCATCGGCTGGTACTAGGGCAACTTCCCTGTTAATTTGACGATGTTTGATTTATTAATTCAAAAGTTATTAATGAGATTACTGTGAAATTTGATTAAATATTTTTAAAAGTTATTCATTTCGACGTGAATTCAGACGTCAATTCTCAACCGTTTTCCATGTACGTTTGCAGTCACCATCGGCTGGTACTACGGCAACTACCCTTTAAATTTGGCGAAGTTTGATTTAGTACTTCAAAAGTTATTAATGAGATTAGTGTGAAATTTGATTGAATATTTTTTAAAGTTATTCATTTCGACGTGAATTCAGACGTCAATTCTCATCCGTTTTCCATGTAAGTTTGCAGTCACCATCGGCTGGTACTACGGCAACTTCCCTGTAAATTTGGCGAAGTTTGATTTAGTACTTCAAAATTTATAAATGAGATTAGTGTGATATTTGATTGAATATTTTTAAAAGTTATTCATTTCGACGTGAATTCAGACGTCAATTCTCAACCGTTTTCCATGTGAATTTGAAGTCACCATCGGCTGGTATTACGGCAACTTCCCTGTTAATTTGACGAGGTTTGATTAAGTAATTCAAAAGTTATTAATGAGATTACTTTGAAATTTGATTGAATATTTTTAAAAGTTATTCATTTCGAGGTGAATTCAGACGTCAATTCTCAACCGTTTTCCATGTAAATTTGCAGGCACCATCGGCTGGTATTAGGGCAACTTACCTGTTAAGTACTTCAAGTACTTCAAAAGTTTTTAATGAGATTACTGTGAAATTGTATTGACTATTTTTAAAAGTTATTCATTTCGACGTGAATTCAGACGTCATTCACAACCGTTTTTCATGTCATTTTGCAGGCGTCGTCGGCTGGTATTACGGCAACTTCCCTGAAAATCTGGCGCAGTTTGATTAAGTACTTCAAAAGTTATTAATGAGATTAATGTGAAATTTGATTGAATATTTTTAAAAGTTATTCATTACGACGTGAATTCAGACGTCAATTCTCAACCGTTTTCCATGTAAGTTTGCAGTCACCATCGGCTGGTACTAGGGCAACTTCCCTGTTAATTTGACGATGTTTGATTTATTAATTCAAAAGTTATTAATGAGATTACTGTGAAATTTGATTAAATATTTTTAAAAGTTATTCATTTCGACGTGAATTCAGACGTCAATTCTCAACCGTTTTCCATGTACGTTTGGAGTCACCATCGGCTGGTACTACGGCAACTACCCTTTAAATTTGGCGAAGTTTGATTTAGTACTTCAAAAGTTATTAATGAGATTAGTGTGAAATTTGATTGAATATTTTTTAAAGTTATTCATTTCGACGTGAATTCAGACGTCAATTCACAACCGTTTTCCATGTAAATTTGCAAGCACCATGGGCTGGTATTGCGGCAACTTCCCTGTTATTTTGACGAAGTTTGAATAAGTACTTCAAAAGTTATTAATGAGATTAGTGTGAAATTTGATTGAATATTTTTAAAAGTTATCCATTTCGACGTGAATTCAGACGTCAATTCTCAACCGTTTTCCATGTGAATTTGAAGTCACCATCGGCTGGTATTACGGCAACTTCCCTGTTAATTTGACGAAGTTTGATTAAGTAATTCAAAAGTTATTAATGAGATTACTGTGAAATTTGATTGAATATTTTTAAAAGTTATTCATTTCGACGTGAATTTAGACGTCAATTCTTAACCGTTTTCCATGTAAATTTGCAGGCACCATCGGCTGGTATGACGGCAACTTCCCTAGAAATTTGGCGAAGTTTCATTGAGTACTTCAAAAGTTATTAATGAGATTAGTGTGAAATTTGATTGAATATTTGTAAAAGTTATTCATTTCGACGTGAATTCAGACGTCAATTCTCATCCGTTTTCCATGTAAGTTTGCAGTCACCATCGGCTGGTACTACGGCAACTTCCCTGTAAATTTGGCGAAGTTTGATTTAGTACTTCAAAAGTTATTAATGAGATTAGTGTGATATTTGATTGAATATTTTTAAAAGTTATTCATTTCGACGTGAATTCAGACGTCAATTCTCAACCGTTTTCCATGTGGATTTGAAGTCACCATCGGCTGGTATTACGGCAACTTCTCTGTTAATTTGACGAAGTTGGATTAAGTACTTCAAAAGTTATTAATGAGATTACTGTGAAATTTTATTGAATATTTTTAAAAGTTATTCATTTCGACGTGAATTCAGACGTCGTTCACAACCGTTTTTCATGTCATTTTGCAGGCGTCGTCGGCTGGTATTACGGCAACTTCCCTGAAAATCTGGCGCAGTTTGATTAAGTACTTCAAAAGTTATTAATGAGATTAATGTGAAATTTGATTGAATATTTTTAAAAGTTATTCATTTCGACGTGAGTTCAGACGTCAATTCTCAACCGTTTTCCATTTAAATTTGCAGTCACCATCGGCTGGTATTACGGCGACTTCCCTGTTAATTTGACGAAGTTTGATTAAGTACTTCAAAAGTTATTAATGAGATTACTGTGAAATTTGATTGAATATTTTTAAAAGTTATTCATTTCGACGAGAATTCAGACGTCAATTCTCAACCGTTTTCCATGTAAGTTTGCAGTCACCATCGGCTGGTATTACGGCAACTTCCCTGTTAATTTGACGAAGTTTGATTAAGTAATTCAAAAGTTATGCTGGTACTACGGCAACTTCCCTGTAAATTTGGCGATGTTTGATTTAGTAGTTCAAAAGTTATTAATGAGAATAGTGTGAAATTTGATTGAATATTTTTAAAAGTTATTCATTTCGACGTGAATTCAGACGTCAATTCTCAACCGTTTACCATGTAAAATTGCAGTCACCATCGGCTGGTATTACGACAACTTCCCTGTTAATTTGACGAAGTTTGATTAAGTACTTCAAAAGTTATTAATGGGATTACTGTGAAATTTGATTGAATATTTTTAAAAATTATTCATTTCGACGTGAATTCAGATGTCAATTCTCAACCGTTTTCCATGTAAGTTTGCAGTCACCATCGGCTGGTACTACGGCCACTTCCCTGTAAATTTGGCGAAGTTTGACTTAGTACTTCAAAAGTTATTAATGAGATTAGTGTGAAATTTGATTGAATATTTTTAAAAGTTATTCATTTCGACGTGAATTCAGACGTCAATTCTCAACCGTTTTCCATGTAAATTTGCAGTCACCATCGGCTGGTATTACGGCAACTTCCCTGTTAATTTGACAAAGTTTGATTTAGTACTTCAAAAATTATTAATGAGATTAGTGTGAAATTTGATTGAATATTTGTAAAAGTTATTCATTTCGACGTCAATTCAGACGTCAATTCACAACCGTTTTTCATGTCATTTTGCAGGCGTCGTCGGCTGGTATTACGGCAACTTCCCTGAAAATCTGGCGCAGTTTGATTAAGTACTTCAAAAGTTATTAATGAGATTAATGTGAAATTTGATTGAATATTTTTAAAAGTTATTCATTTCGACGTGAGTTCAGACGTCAATTCTCAACCGTTTTCCATTTAAATTTGCAGTCACCATCGGCTGGTATTACGGCGACTTCCCTGTTAATTTGACGAAGTTTGATTAAGTACTTCAAAAGTTATTAATGAGATTACTGTGAAATTTGATTGAATATTTTTAAAAGTTATTCATTTCGACGAGAATTCAGACGTCAATTCTCAACCGTTTTCCATGTAAGTTTGCAGTCACCATCGGCTGGTATTACGGCAACTTCCCTGTTAATTTGACGAAGTTTGATTAAGTACTTCAAAAGTTATTAATGGGATTACTGTGAAATTTGATTGAATATTTTTAAAAATTATTCATTTCGACGTGAATTCAGATGTCAATTCTCAACCGTTTTCCATGTAAGTTTGCAGTCACCATCGGCTGGTACTACGGCCACTTCCCTGTAAATTTGGCGAAGTTTGATTTAGTACTTCAAAAGTTATTAATGAGATTAGTGTGAAATTTGATTGAATATTTTTAAAAGTTATTCATTTCGACGTGAATTCAGACGTCAATTCTCAACCGTTTTCCATGTAAATTTGCAGTCACCATCGGCTGGTATTACGGCAACTTCCCTGTTAATTTGACAAAGTTTGATTTAGTACTTCAAAAATTATTAATGAGATTAGTGTGAAATTTGATTGAATATTTGTAAAAGTTATTCATTTCGACGTCAATTCAGACGTCAATTCACAACCGTTTTTCATGTCATTTTGCAGGCGTCGTCGGCTGGTATTACGGCAACTTCCCTGAAAATCTGGCGCAGTTTGATTAAGTACTTCAAAAGTTATTAATGAGATTAATGTGAAATTTGATTGAATATTTTTAAAAGTTATTCATTTCGACGTGAGTTCAGACGTCAATTCTCAACCGTTTTCCATTTAAATTTGCAGTCACCATCGGCTGGTATTACGGCGACTTCCCTGTTAATTTGACGAAGTTTGATTAAGTACTTAAAAAGTTATTAATGAGATTACTGTGAAATTTGATTGAATATTTTTAAAAGTTATTCATTTCGACGAGAATTCAGACGTCAATTCTCAACCGTTTTCCATGTAAATTTGCAGTCACCATCGGCTGGTATTACGGCAACTTCCCTGTTAATTTGACGAAGTTTGATTAAGTACTTCAAAAGTTATTAATGGGATTACTGTGAAATTTGATTGAATATTTTTAAAAATTATTCATTTCGACGTGAATTCAGATGTCAATTCTCAACCGTTTTCCATGTAAGTTTGCAGTCACCATCGGCTGGTACTACGGCCACTTCCCTGTAAATTTGGCGAAGTTTGATTTAGTACTTCAAAAGTTATTAATGAGATTAGTGTGAAATTTGATTGAATATTTTTAAAAGTTAATTATTTCGACGTGAATTCAGACGTCAATTAACAACCGTTTTCCATGTAAATTTGCAGTCACCATCGGCTGGTATTACGGCAACTTCCCTGTTAATTTGACAAAGTTTGATTTAGTACTTCAAAAGTTATAAATGAGATTACTGTGAAATTTGATTGAATATTTTTAAAAGTTATTCATTTCGACGTGAATTCAGACGTCATTCACAGCCGTTTTCCATGTAAATTTGCAGGCACCATCGGCTGGTATTACGGCAACTTCCCTGTTAATTTGACGAAGTTTGATTGAGTACTTCAAAAATTATTAATGAGATTAGTGTGAAATTTGATTGAATATTTGTAAAAGTTATTCATTTCGACGTCAATTCAGACGTCAATTCACAACCGTTTTTCATGTCATTTTGCAGGCGTCATCGGCTGGTATTACGGCAACTTCCCTGAAAATCTGGCGCAGTTTGATTGAGTACTTCAAAAGTTATTAATGAGATTACTGTGAAATTTGATTGAATATTTTTAAAAGTTATTCATTTCGACGTGAATTCAGATGTCAATTCTCAACCGTTTTCCATGTAAGTTTGCAGTCACCATCGGCTGGTACTACGGCAACTTCCCTGTAAATTTGGCGAAGTTTGATTTAGGACTTCGACAGTTAATAATAAGATTAGTGTGAAATTTGATTGAATATTTTTAAAAGTTATTCATTTCGACGTGAATTCAGACGTCAATTCTCAACCGTTTTTCCATGTAATTTTTGCAGTCACCATCGGCTGGTACTACGGCAACTACCCTGTAAATTTGGCGAAGTTTGATTTAGTACTTCAAAAGTTATTAATGAGATTAGTGTGAAATTTGATTGAATATTTTTTAAAGTTATTCATTTCGACGTGAATTCAGACGTCAATTCACAACTGTTTTCCACGTAAATTTGCAAGCACCATGGGCTGGTATTACGGCAACTTCCCTGTTAATTTGACGAAGTTTGAATAAGTACTTCAAAAGTTATTAATGAGATTAGTGTGAAATTTGATTGAATATTTTTAAAAGTTATCCATTTCGACGTGAATTCAGACGTCAATTCTCAACCGTTTTTATGTAAGTTTGCAGTCACCATCGGCTGGTACTACGGCAACTTCCCTGTAAATTTGGCGAAGTTTGATTTAGTACTTCAAAAGTTATTAATGAGATTAGTGTGAAATTTGATTGAATATTTTTTAAAGTTATTCATTTCGACGTGAATTCAGACGTCAATTCACAACCGTTTTCCACGTAAATTTGCAAGCACCATGGGCTGGTATTACGGCAACTTCCCTGTTAATTTGACGAAGTTTGAATAAGTACTTCAAAAGTTATTAATGAGATTAGTGTGAAATTTGATTGAATATTTTTAAAAGTTATCCATTTCGACGTGAATTCAGACGTCAATTCTCAACCGTTTTTATGTAAGTTTGCAGTCACCATCGGCTGGTACTACGGCAACTTCCCTGTAAATTTGGCGAAGTTTGATTTAGTACTTCAAAAGTTATTAATGAGATTACTGTGAAATTTGATTGAATATTTTTAAAAGTTATCCATTTCGACGTGAATTCAGACGTCAATTCTCAACCGTTTTCCATGTACATTTGCAGGCGCTATCGGCTGGTATTACGGCAGCTTCCCTGTTAATTTGACGAAGTTTGATTAAGTACTTCAAAAGTTATTAATGAGATTAGTGTGAAATTTGATTGAATATTTTTAAAAGTTATTCATTTCGACGTGAATTCAGACTTCAATTCTCAACCGTTTCCCATGTAAATTTGCAGGCACCATCGGCTGGTAGTACGGCAACTTCCCTGTTTATTTGACGAAGTTTGATTAAGTACTTCAAAAGTTATTAATGAGATTAGTGTGAAATTTGAATAAATATTTTTAAAAGTTTTTCATTTCGACGTGAATTCAGACTTAAATTCTCAACCGTTTCCCATGTAAATTTGCAGGCACCATGGGCTGGTATTACGGCAACTTCCCTGTTAATTTGACGAAGTTTGAATAAGTACTTCAAAAGTTATTAATGAGATTAGTGTAAAATTTGATTGAATATTTTTAAAAGTTATCCATTTCGACGTGAATTCAGACGTCAATTCTCAACCGTTTTCCATGTACATTTGCAGGCGCCATCGGCTGGTATCACGGCAACTTCCCTGTTAATTTGACGAAGTTTGATCAAGTACTTCAAAAGTTATTAATCAGATTACTGTGAAATTTGATTGAATATTTTTAAAAGTTATTCATTTCGACGTGAATTCAGACGTCAATTCTCAACCGTTTTTCATGCAAATTTGCAGGCACCATCGGCTGGTATTACGACAACTGCCCTGTTAAATTGACGAAGTTTGATTGAGTACTTCAAAAGTTATTAATGAGATTAGTGTGAAATTTGATTGAATATTTGTAAAAGTTATTCATTTCGACGTGAATTCAGACGTCAATTCTCAACCGTTTTCCATGTACGTTTGCAGTCACCATCGGCTGGTATTACGGCAACTTCCCTGTAAATTTGGCGAAGTTTGATTTAGTACTTCAAAAGGTATTAATGAGATTAGTGTGAAATTTGATTGAATATTTTTAAAAGTTATTCATTTCGACGTGAATTCAGACGTCAATTCTCAACCGTTTTCCATGCAAATTTGCAGGCACCATCGGCTGGTACTACGGCAACTGCCCTGTTAAATTGACGAAGTTTGATTAAGTACTTCAAAAGTTATTAATGAGATTAGTGTGAAATTTGATTGAATATTTGTAAAAGTTATTCATTTCGACGTGAATTCAGACGTCAATTCTCAACCGTTTTCCATGCAAATTTGCAGGCATCATCTGCTGGTATTAAGGCAACTTTCCTGGTAATTTGACCAAGTTTAATTAAGTACTTCAAAAGTTAATAATGAGATCAGTGTGAAATTTGATTGAATATTTGTAAAAGTTATTCATATCGACATCAATTCAGACGTCAATTCACAATAGTTTTTCATGCCATTTTGCAGGCGCCATCGGCTGGTATTACGGCAACTTCCCTGTTAATTTGAAGAAGTTTGATTAAGTACTTCAAAAGTTATTAATGAGATTAGTGTAAAATTTGATTGAATATTTTTAAAAGTTATTCATTTCGACGTGAATTCAGACTTCAATTCTCAACCGTTTCCCATGTAAATTTGCAGGCACCATCGGCTGGTATTACGGCAACTTCCCTGTTTATTTGACGAAGTTTGATTAAGTACTTCAAAAGTTATTAATGAGATTAGTGTGAAATTTGATTAAATATTTTTAAAAGTTATTCATTTCGACGTGAATTCAGACTTCAATGCTCAACCGTTTCCCATGTATATTTGCAGGCACCATGGGCTGCTATTACGGCAACTTCCCTGTTAATTTGACGAAGTTTGAATAAGTACTTCAAAAGTTATTAATGAGATTAGTGTGAAATTTGATTGAATATTTTTAAAAGTTATCCATTTCGACGTGAATTCAGACGTCAATTCTCAACCGTTTTCCATGTACATTTGCAGGCGCCATCGGCTGGTATCACGGCAACTTCCCTGTTAATTTGACGAAGTTTGATCAAGTACTTCAAAAGTTATTAATGAGATTACTGTTAAATTTGATTGAATATTTTTAAAAGTTATTCATTTCGACGTGAATTCAGACGTCAATTCTCAACCGTTTTCCATGCAAATTTGCAAGCACCATCGGCTGGTATTACGGCAACTTTCCTGGTAATTTGACCAAGTTTGATTAAGTACTTCAAAAGTTAATAATGAGATCAGTGTGAAATTTGATTGAATATTTGTAAAAGTTATTCATATCGACATCAATTCAGACGTCAATTCACTATAGTTCTTCATGCCATTTTGCAGGAGCCATCGGCTGGTATTACGGCAACTTCCCTGTTAATTTGACGAAGTTTGATTAAGTACTGCAAAAGTTATTAATGAGATTAGTGTGAAATTTGATTGAATATTTTTAAAAGTCATTCATTTCGACGTGAATTCAGAGTTCAATTCTCAACCGTTTTCCATGTAAGTTTGCAGTCACCATCGGCTGGTACTACGGCAACTTCCTTGTAAATTTGGCAAAGTTTGATTTAGTACTTCAAAAGTTATTAATGAGATTAGTGTGAAATTTGATTGAATATTTTTAAAAGTTATTCATTTCGACGTGAATTCAGACGCCAATTCTAAACCGTTTTCCATGTAAATTTGCAGTCACCATCGGCTGGAATTACGGCAAGTTCCCTGTTAATTTGACGAAGTTTGATTAAGTACTTCAAAATTTATTAATGAGATTAGTGTGAAATTTGATTGAATATTTGTAAAAGTTATTCATTTCGACGTGAATTCAGACGTCAATTCTCAACCGTTTTCCATGCAAATTTGCAGGCATCATCTGCTGGTATTAAGGCAACTTTCCTGGTAATTTGACCAAGTTTAATTCAGTACTTCAAAAGTTAATAATGAGATCAGTGTGAAATTTGATTGAATATTTGTAAAAGTTATTCATATCGACATCAATTCAGACGTCAATTCACAATAGTTTTTCATGCCATTTTGCAGGCGCCATCGGCTGGTATTACGGCAACTTCCCTGTTAATTTGAAGAAGTTTGATTAAGTACTTCAAAAGTTATTAATGAGATTAGTGTAAAATTTGATTGAATATTTTTAAAAGTTATTCATTTCGACGTGAATTCAGACTTCAATTCTCAACCGTTTCCCATGTAAATTTGCAGGCACCATCGGCTGGTATTACGGCAACTTCCCTGTTTATTTGACGAAGTTTGATTAAGTACTTCAAAAGTTATTAATGAGATTAGTGTGAAATTTGATTAAATATTTTTAAAAGTTATTCATTTCGACGTGAATTCAGACTTCAATGCTCAACCGTTTCCCATGTATATTTGCAGGCACCATGGGCTGCTATTACGGCAACTTCCCTGTTAATTTGACGAAGTTTGAATAAGTACTTCAAAAGTTATTAATGAGATTAGTGTGAAATTTGATTGAATATTTTTAAAAGTTATCCATTTCGACGTGAATTCAGACGTCAATTCTCAACCGTTTTCCATGTACATTTGCAGGCGCCATCGGCTGGTATCACGGCAACTTCCCTGTTAATTTGACGAAGTTTGATCAAGTACTTCAAAAGTTATTAATGAGATTACTGTTAAATTTGATTGAATATTTTTAAAAGTTATTCATTTCGACGTGAATTCAGACGTCAATTCTCAACCGTTTTCCATGCAAATTTGCAAGCACCATCGGCTGGTATTACGGCAACTTTCCTGGTAATTTGACCAAGTTTGATTAAGTACTTCAAAAGTTAATAATGAGATCAGTGTGAAATTTGATTGAATATTTGTAAAAGTTATTCATATCGACATCAATTCAGACGTCAATTCACTATAGTTCTTCATGCCATTTTGCAGGAGCCATCGGCTGGTATTACGGCAACTTCCCTGTTAATTTGACGAAGTTTGATTAAGTACTGCAAAAGTTATTAATGAGATTAGTGTGAAATTTGATTGAATATTTTTAAAAGTCATTCATTTCGACGTGAATTCAGAGTTCAATTCTCAACCGTTTTCCATGTAAGTTTGCAGTCACCATCGGCTGGTACTACGGCAACTTCCCTGTAAATTTGGCAAAGTTTGATTTAGTACTTCAAAAGTTATTAATGAGATTAGTGTGAAATTTGATTGAATATTTTTAAAAGTTATTCATTTCGACGTGAATTCAGACGCCAATTCTAAACCGTTTTCCATGTAAATTTGCAGTCACCATCGGCTGGAATTACGGCAAGTTCCCTGTTAATTTGACGAAGTTTGATTAAGTACTTCAAAATTTATTAATGAGATTAGTGTGAAATTTGATTGAATATTTGTAAAAGTTATTCATTTCGACGTGAATTCAGACGTCAATTCTCAACCGTTTTCCATGCAAATTTGCAGGCATCATCTGCTGGTATTAAGGCAACTTTCCTGGTAATTTGACCAAGTTTAATTCAGTACTTCAAAAGTTAATAATGAGATCAGTGTGAAATTTGATTGAATATTTGTAAAAGTTATTCATATCGACATCAATTCAGACGTCAATTCACAATAGTTTTTCATGCCATTTTGCAGGCGCCATCGGCTGGTATTACGGCAACTTCCCTGTTAATTTGAAGAAGTTTGATTAAGTACTTCAAAAGTTATTAATGAGATTAGTGTAAAATTTGATTGAATATTTTTAAAAGTTATTCATTTCGACGTGAATTCAGACTTCAATTCTCAACCGTTTCCCATGTAAATTTGCAGGCACCATCGGCTGGTATTACGGCAACTTCCCTGTTTATTTGACGAAGTTTGATTAAGTACTTCAAAAGTTATTAATGAGATTAGTGTGAAATTTGATTAAATATTTTTAAAAGTTATTCATTTCGACGTGAATTCAGACTTCAATGCTCAACCGTTTCCCATGTATATTTGCAGGCACCATGGGCTGCTATTACGGCAACTTCCCTGTTAATTTGACGAAGTTTGAATAAGTACTTCAAAAGTTATTAATGAGATTAGTGTGAAATTTGATTGAATATTTTTAAAAGTTATCCATTTCGACGTGAATTCAGACGTCAATTCTCAACCGTTTTCCATGTACATTTGCAGGCGCCATCGGCTGGTATCACGGCAACTTCCCTGTTAATTTGACGAAGTTTGATCAAGTACTTCAAAAGTTATTAATGAGATTACTGTTAAATTTGATTGAATATTTTTAAAAGTTATTCATTTCGACGTGAATTCAGACGTCAATTCTCAACCGTTTTCCATGCAAATTTGCAAGCACCATCGGCTGGTATTACGGCAACTTTCCTGGTAATTTGACCAAGTTTGATTAAGTACTTCAAAAGTTAATAATGAGATCAGTGTGAAATTTGATTGAATATTTGTAAAAGTTATTCATATCGACATCAATTCAGACGTCAATTCACTATAGTTCTTCATGCCATTTTGCAGGAGCCATCGGCTGGTATTACGGCAACTTCCCTGTTTATTTGACGAAGTTTGATTAAGTACTGCAAAAGTTATTAATGAGATTAGTGTGAAATTTGATTGAATATTTTTAAAAGTCATTCATTTCGACGTGAATTCAGAGTTCAATTCTCAACCGTTTTCCATGTAAGTTTGCAGTCACCATCGGCTGGTACTACGGCAACTTCCCTGTAAATTTGGCAAAGTTTGATTTAGTACTTCAAAAGTTATTAATGAGATTAGTGTGAAATTTGATTGAATATTTTTAAAAGTTATTCATTTCGACGTGAATTCAGACGCCAATTCTAAACCGTTTTCCATGTAAATTTGCAGTCACCATCGGCTGGAATTACGGCAAGTTCCCTGTTAATTTGACGAAGTTTGATTAAGTACTTCAAAATTTATTAATGAGATTAGTGTGAAATTTGATTGAATATTTGTAAAAGTTATTCATTTCGACGTGAATTCAGACGTCAATTCTCAACCGTTTTCCATGCAAATTTGCAGGCATCATCTGCTGGTATTAAGGCAACTTTCCTGGTAATTTGACCAAGTTTAATTCAGTACTTCAAAAGTTAATAATGAGATCAGTGTGAAATTTGATTGAATATTTGTAAAAGTTATTCATATCGACATCAATTCAGACGTCAATTCACAATAGTTTTTCATGCCATTTTGCAGGCGCCATCGGCTGGTATTACGGCAACTTCCCTGTTAATTTGAAGAAGTTTGATTAAGTACTTCAAAAGTTATTAATGAGATTAGTGTAAAATTTGATTGAATATTTTTAAAAGTTATTCATTTCGACGTGAATTCAGACTTCAATTCTCAACCGTTTCCCATGTAAATTTGCAGGCACCATCGGCTGGTATTACGGCAACTTCCCTGTTTATTTGACGAAGTTTGATTAAGTACTTCAAAAGTTATTAATGAGATTAGTGTGAAATTTGATTAAATATTTTTAAAAGTTATTTATTTCGACGTGAATTCAGACTTCAATGCTCAACCGTTTCCCATGTATATTTGCAGGCACCATGGGCTGCTATTACGGCAACTTCCCTGTTAATTTGACGAAGTTTGAATAAGTACTTCAAAAGTTATTAATGAGATTAGTGTGAAATTTGATTGAATATTTTTAAAAGTTATCCATTTCGACGTGAATTCAGACGTCAATTCTCAACCGTTTTCCATGTACATTTGCAGGCGCCATCGGCTGGTATCACGGCAACTTCCCTGTTAATTTGACGAAGTTTGATCAAGTACTTCAAAAGTTATTAATGAGATTACTGTTAAATTTGATTGAATATTTTTAAAAGTTATTCATTTCGACGTGAATTCAGACGTCAATTCTCAACCGTTTTCCATGCAAATTTGCAAGCACCATCGGCTGGTATTACGGCAACTTTCCTGGTAATTTGACCAAGTTTGATTAAGTACTTCAAAAGTTAATAATGAGATCAGTGTGAAATTTGATTGAATATTTGTAAAAGTTATTCATATCGACATCAATTCAGACGTCAATTCACTATAGTTCTTCATGCCATTTTGCAGGAGCCATCGGCTGGTATTACGGCAACTTCCCTGTTAATTTGACGAAGTTTGATTAAGTACTGCAAAAGTTATTAATGAGATTAGTGTGAAATTTGATTGAATATTTTTAAAAGTCATTCATTTCGACGTGAATTCAGAGTTCAATTCTCAACCGTTTTCCATGTAAGTTTGCAGTCACCATCGGCTGGTACTACGGCAACTTCCCTGTAAATTTGGCAAAGTTTGATTTAGTACTTCAAAAGTTATTAATGAGATTAGTGTGAAATTTGATTGAATATTTTTAAAAGTTATTCATTTCGACGTGAATTCAGACGCCAATTCTAAACCGTTTTCCATGTAAATTTGCAGTCACCATCGGCTGGAATTACGGCAAGTTCCCTGTTAATTTGACGAAGTTTGATTAAGTACTTCAAAATTTATTAATGAGATTAGTGTGAAATTTGATTGAATATTTGTAAAAGTTATTCATTTCGACGTGAATGCAGACGTCAATTCTCAACGGTTTTCCATGCAAATTTGCAGGCACCATCGGCTGGTATTACGGCAACTTTCCTGATAATTTGACGAAGTTTGATTAAGTACTTCAAAAGTTAATAATGAGATCAGTGTGAATTTTGATTGAATATTTGTAAAAGTTATTCATATCGACATCAATTCAGACGTCAATTCACTATAGTTTTTCATGCCATTTTGCAGGCGCCATCGGCTGGTATTACAGCAACTTCCCTGTTAATTTGACGAAGTTTGATTAAGTACTTCAAAAGTTATTAATGAGATTAGTGTGAAATTTGATTGAATATTTTTAAAAGTTATTCATTTCGACGTGAATTCAAACTTCAATTCTCAACCGTTTTCCATGTAAGTTTGCAGTCGCCATCGGCTGGTATTACGGCAACTTCCCTGTTAATTCGACGAAGTTTGATTAAGTACTTCAAACGTTATTAATGAGATTACTGTGAAATTTGATTGAATATTTTTAAAAGTTATCCATTTCGACGTGAATTCAGACGTCAATTCTTAACGGTTTTCCATGCAAATTTGCAGGCACCATTGGCTGGTATTACGGCAACTTTCCTGGTAATTTGACAAAGTTTGATTAAGTACTTCAAAGTTAATAATGAGATCAGTGTGAAATTTGATTGAATATTTGTAAAAGTTATTCATATCGACATCAATTCAGACGTCAATTCACAATAGTTTTTTATGCCATTTTGCAGGCGCCATCGGCTGGTATTACGGCAACTTCCCTGTTAATTTGACGAAGTTTTATTAAGTACTTCAAAAGTTATTAATGAGATTAGTGTGAAATTTGATTGAATATTTTTAAAAGTTATTCATTTCGACGTGAATTCAGACTTCAATTCTCAACCGTTTCCCATGTAAATTTGCAGGCACCATGGGCTTGTATTACGGCAACTTCCCTTTTAATTTGACGAAGTTTGAATAAGTACTTCAAAAGTTATTAATGAGATTAGTGTGAAATTTGATTGAATATTTTTAAAAGTTATTCATTTCGACGTGAATTCAGACGTCAATTCTCAACCGTTTTCCATGCAAATTTGCAGGCACCATCGGCTGGTATTACGGCAACTGCCCAGTTAAATTGACGAAGTTTGATTAAGTACTTCAAAAGTTATTAATGAGATTAGTGTGAAATTTGATTGAATATTTGTAAAAGTTATTCATTTCGACGTGAATTCAGACGTCAATTCTCAACCGTTTTCCATGTAAATTTGCAGTCACCATCGGCTGGTATTACGGCAACTTCCCTGTTAATTTGACGAAGTTTGATCAAGTACTTCAAAAGTTATTAATGAGATTAGTGTGAAATTTGATTAAATATTTGTAAAAGTTATTCATTTCGACGTGAATGCAGACGTCAATTCTCAACCGCTTTCCATGTACGTTTGCAGTCACCATCGGCTGGTATTACGGCAACTTCCCTGTAAATTTGGCGAAGTTTGATTTAGTACTTCAAAAGTTATTAATGAGATTAGTGTGAAATTTGATTGAATATTTTTAAAAGTTATTCATTTCGACGTGAATTCAGACGTCAATTCTCAACCGTTTTCCATGTAAATTTGCAGTCACCATCGGCTGGTATTACGGCAACTTCCCTGTTAATTTGACGAAGTTTGATCAAGTACTTCAAAAGTTATTAATGAGATTAGTGTGAAATTTGATTGAATATTTGTAAAAGTTATTCATTTCGACGTGAATGCAGACGTCAATTCTCAACCGTTTTCCATGTAAATTTGCAGTCACCAT
>CAXHKU010000363.1:0-40000 GCA_964017125.1 Flabesymbios commensalis
TTTGAAAACGGTGATTGATAGGTCGTGACGGATGTCGACCATGGGCTTTGCCTTGGACACGTGAACAAAATAAAAAAAAAAGATTTGAAAAAGAGTAAATATTGACGGAGTGTTGTGTTTTTTTGTAAAATCTTGTTTTTTGGAAATAACTCAGATTCTATCATATCCAACGTCACAAAAAGTCATAGCAACCCAAGTGGCAATAGTACCAACATTCCTGTGAATTTTTGTGGCGATAAATGCTAAACTGTAGGAGAAATAGGCCCGCGAAAAATCCGTAGAAAAATAATAATAATAATAATAATAAGAAGAAGACAGTCTTCTGAGTAAGAGGAATAATTTGGGCCTTCGCCCAAATTAATAACAATAACTCAAAAACCGCTGACGCTAGATACAGCTTGACCTTTGCTACCCAACTTAATTTTTCATGAGCTTTCCAAAAATGGCGACGTCATCTCTGTAGCTTGAATATTTTAGATTTTATGACGTCATGATGACGTTCGTCAACAAGTACAGTGTCCTGAGTCGGCAATGGTTGAAGATGAAAACATTGTAACTGCTTTATTAAATATGCCTGTTGTCCTGCTTCTCATTAAAATTTAAAAATTCATGATTGATGCAATAGTTGTTGTGATATGACGTCATAGTGATAAATGACTTTGTGTGATATCTTGGCAACGGTAAGACATATGACGTTTTTGTAGTTATAGGTTATCAGAGACATTTTATCAAGGATTTCCGTGAGTTACATGGATTTTAGATGTATAGTCTAGTTTAGAAGTTATGACGTCACAAAGTCAACTTCTTAACGGTTGGAGATACAGTGTTTTGGTAATCATAGTTTAACTACTACTTTTTGACACTGAGCCCGCAGAAGTCATCAGATTTCATATATGTCAAGTAGTTTTTTAAGATATAAGATATTTTACATTTTCGCGAAAATCGTCATTTTCGATTGCCTCTAGTTTGAAAACGGTGATTGATAGGTCGTGACGGATGTCGACCATGGGCTTTGCCTTGGACACGTGAACAAAATAAAAAAAAAAGATTTGAAAAAGAGTAAATATTGACGGAGTGTTGTGTTTTTTTGTAAAATCTTGTTTTTTTGGAAATAACTCAGATTCTATCATATCCAACGTCACAAAAAGTCATAGCAACCCAAGTGGCAATAGTACCAACATTCCTGTGAATTTTTGTGGCGATAAATGCTAAACTGTAGGAGAAATAGGCCCGCGAAAAATCCGTAGAAAAATAATAATAATAATAATAAGAAGAAGAAGACAGTCTTCTGAGTAAGAGGAATAATTTGGGCCTTCGCCCAAATTAATAACAATAACTCAAAAACCGCTGACGCTAGATACAGCTTGACCTTTGCTACCCAACTTAATTTTTCATGAGCTTTCCAAAAATGGCGACGTCATCTCTGTAGCTTGAATATTTTAGATTTTATGACGTCATGATGACGTTCGTCAACAAGTACAGTGTCCTGAGTCGGCAATGGTTGAAGATGAAAACATTGTAACTGCTTTATTAAATATGCCTGTTGTCCTGCTTCTCATTAAAATTTAAAAATTCATGATTGATGCAATAGTTGTTGTGATATGACGTCATAGTGATAAATGACTTTGTGTGATATCTTGGCAACGGTAAGACATATGACGTTTTTGTAGTTATAGGTTATCAGAGACATTTTATCAAGGATTTCCGTGAGTTACATGGATTTTAGATGTATAGTCTAGTTTAGAACTTATGACGTCACAAAGTCAACTTCTTAACGGTTGGAGATACAGTGTTTTGGTAATCATAGTTTAACTACTACTTTTTGACACTGAGCCCGCAGAAGTCATCAGATTTCATATATGTCAAGTAGTTTTTTAAGATATAAGATATTTTACATTTTCGCGAAAATCATCATTTTCGATTGCCTCTAGTTTGAAAACGGTGATTGATAGGTCGTGACGGATGTCGACCATGGGCTTTGCCTTGGACACGTGAACAAAATAAAAAAAAAAGATTTGAAAAAGAGTAAATATTGACGGAGTGTTGTGTTTTTTTGTAAAATCTTGTTTTTTGGAAATAACTCAGATTCTATCATATCCAACGTCACAAAAAGTCATAGCAACCCAAGTGGCAATAGTACCAACATTCCTGTGAATTTTTGTGGCGATAAATGCTAAACTGTAGGAGAAATAGGCCCGCGAAAAATCCGTAGAAAAATAATAATAATAATAATAAGAAGAAGAAGACAGTCTTCTGAGTAAGAGGAATAATTTGGGCCTTCGCCCAAATTAATAACAATAACTCAAAAACCGCTGACGCTAGATACAGCTTGACCTTTGCTACCCAACTTAATTTTTCATGAGCTTTCCAAAAATGGCGACGTCATCTCAGTAGCTTGAATATTTTAGATTTTATGACGTCATGATGACGTTCGTCAACAAGTACAGTGTCCTGAGTCGGCAATGGTTGAAGATGAAAACATTATAACTGCTTTATTAAATATGCCTGTTGTCCTGCTTCTCATTAAAATTTAAAAATTCATGATTGATGCAATAGTTGTTGTGATATGACGTCATAGTGATAAATGACATTGTGTGATATCTTGGCAACGGTAAGACATATGACGTTTTTGTAGTTATAGGTTATCAGAGACATTTTATCAAGGATTTCCGTGAGCTACATGGATTTTAGATGTATAGTCTAGTTTAGAAGTTATGACGTCACAAAGTCAACTTCTTAACGGTTGGAGATACAGTGTTTTGGTAATCATAGTTTAACTACTACTTTTTGACACTGAGCCCGCAGAAGTCATCAGATTTCATATATGTCAAGTAATTTTTTAAGATATAAGATATTTTACATTTTCGCGAAAATCGTCATTTTCGATTGCCTCTAATTTGAAAAGGGTGATTGATAGGTCGTGACGGATGTCGACCATGGGCTTTGCCTTGGACACGTGAACAAAATAAAAAAAAAAGATTTGAAAAAGAGTAAATATTGACGGAGTGTTGTGTTTTTTTGTAAAATCTTGTTTTTTGGAAATAACTCAGATTCTATCATATCCAACGTCACAAAAAGTCATAGCAACCCAAGTGGCAATAGTACCAACATTCCTGTGAATTTTCGTGGCGATAAATGCTAAACTGTAGGAGAAATAGGCCCGCGAAAAATCCGTAGAAAAATAATAATAATAATAATAATAAGAAGAAGACAGTCTTCTGAGTTAGAGGAATAATTTGGGCCTTCGCCCAAATTAATAACAATAACTCAAAAACCGCTGACGCTAGATACAGCTTGACCTTTGCTACCCAACTTAATTTTTCATGAGCTTTCCAAAAATGGCGACGTCATCTCTGTAGCTTGAATATTTTAGATTTTATGACGTCATGATGACGTTCGTCAACAAGTACAGTGTCCTGAGTCGGCAATGGTTGAAGATGAAAACATTGTAACTGCTTTATTAAATATGCCTGTTGTCCTGCTTCTCATTAAAATTTAAAAATTCATGATTGATGCAATAGTTGTTGTGATATGACGTCATAGTGATAAATGACTTTGTGTGATATCTTGGCAACGGTAAGACATATGACGTTTTTGTAGTTATAGGTTATCAGAGACATTTTATCAAGGATTTCCGTGAGCTACATGGATTTTAGATGTATAGTCTAGTTTAGAAGTTATGACGTCACAAAGTCAACTTCTTAACGGTTGGAGATACAGTGTTTTGGTAATCATAGTTTAACTACTACTTTTTGACACTGAGCCCGCAGAAGTCATCAGATTTCATATATGTCAAGTAGTTTTTTAAGATATAAGATATTTTACATTTTCGCGAAAATCGTCATTTTCGATTGCCTCTAGTTTGAAAACGGTGATTGATAGGTCGTGACGGATGTCGACCATGGGCTTTGCCTTGGACACGTGAACAAAATAAAAAAAAAAGATTTAAAAAAGAGTAAATATTGACGGAGTGTTGTGTTTTTTTGTAAAATCTTGTTTTTTGGAAATAACTCAGATTCTATCATATCCAACGTCACAAAAAGTCATAGCAACCCAAGTGGCAATAGTACCAACATTCCTGTGAATTTTCGTGGCGATAAATGCTAAACTGTAGGAGAAATAGGCCCGCGAAAAATCCGTAGAAAAATAATAATAATAATAATAATAAGAAGAAGACAGTCTTCTGAGTTAGAGGAATAATTTGGGCCTTCGCCCAAATTAATAACAATAACTCAAAAACCGCTGACGCTAGATACAGCTTGACCTTTGCTACCCAACTTAATTTTTCATGAGCTTTCCAAAAATGGCGACGTCATCTCTGTAGCTTGAATATTTTAGATTTTATGACGTCATGATGACGTTCGTCAACAAGTACAGTGTCCTGAGTCGGCAATGGTTGAAGATGAAAACATTGTAACTGCTTTATTAAATATGCCTGTTGTCCTGCTTCTCATTAAAATTTAAAAATTCATGATTGATGCAATAGTTGTTGTGATATGACGTCATAGTGATAAATGACATTGTGTGATATCTTGGCAACGGTAAGACATATGACGTTTTTGTAGTTATAGGTTATCAGAGACATTTTATCAAGGATTTCCGTGAGCTACATGGATTTTAGATGTATAGTCTAGTTTAGAAGTTATGACGTCACAAAGTCAACTTCTTAACGGTTGGAGATACAGTGTTTTGGTAATCATAGTTTAACTACTACTTTTTGACACTGAGCCCGCAGAAGTCATCAGATTTCATATATGTCAAGTAATTTTTTAAGATATAAGATATTTTACATTTTCGCGAAAATCGTCATTTTCGATTGCCTCTAATTTGAAAAGGGTGATTGATAGGTCGTGACGGATGTCGACCATGGGCTTTGCCTTGGACACGTGAACAAAATAAAAAAAAAAGATTTGAAAAAGAGTAAATATTGACGGAGTGTTGTGTTTTTTTGTAAAATCTTGTTTTTTGGAAATAACTCAGATTCTATCATATCCAACGTCACAAAAAGTCATAGCAACCCAAGTGGCAATAGTACCAACATTCCTGTGAATTTTCGTGGCGATAAATGCTAAACTGTAGGAGAAATAGGCCCGCGAAAAATCCGTAGAAAAATAATAATAATAATAATAATAAGAAGAAGACAGTCTTCTGAGTTAGAGGAATAATTTGGGCCTTCGCCCAAATTAATAACAATAACTCAAAAACCGCTGACGCTAGATACAGCTTGACCTTTGCTACCCAACTTAATTTTTCATGAGCTTTCCAAAAATGGCGACGTCATCTCTGTAGCTTGAATATTTTAGATTTTATGACGTCATGATGACGTTCGTCAACAAGTACAGTGTCCTGAGTCGGCAATGGTTGAAGATGAAAACATTGTAACTGCTTTATTAAATATGCCTGTTGTCCTGCTTCTCATTAAAATTTAAAAATTCATGATTGATGCAATAGTTGTTGTGATATGACGTCATAGTGATAAATGACTTTGTGTGATATCTTGGCAACGGTAAGACATATGACGTTTTTGTAGTTATAGGTTATCAGAGACATTTTATCAAGGATTTCCGTGAGCTACATGGATTTTAGATGTATAGTCTAGTTTAGAAGTTATGACGTCACAAAGTCAACTTCTTAACGGTTGGAGATACAGTGTTTTGGTAATCATAGTTTAACTACTACTTTTTGACACTGAGCCCGCAGAAGTCATCAGATTTCATATATGTCAAGTAGTTTTTTAAGATATAAGATATTTTACATTTTCGCGAAAATCGTCATTTTCGATTGCCTCTAGTTTGAAAACGGTGATTGATAGGTCGTGACGGATGTCGACCATGGGCTTTGCCTTGGACACGTGAACAAAATAAAAAAAAAAGATTTAAAAAAGAGTAAATATTGACGGAGTGTTGTGTTTTTTTGTAAAATCTTGTTTTTTGGAAATAACTCAGATTCTATCATATCCAACGTCACAAAAAGTCATAGCAACCCAAGTGGCAATAGTACCAACATTCCTGTGAATTTTCGTGGCGATAAATGCTAAACTGTAGGAGAAATAGGCCCGCGAAAAATCCGTAGAAAAATAATAATAATAATAATAAGAAGAAGAAGACAGTCTTCTGAGTTAGAGGAATAATTTGGGCCTTCGCCCAAATTAATAACAATAACTCAAAAACCGCTGACGCTAGATACAGCTTGACCTTTGCTACCCAACTTAATTTTTCATGAGCTTTCCAAAAATGGCGACGTCATCTCTGTAGCTTGAATATTTTAGATTTTATGACGTCATGATGACGTTCGTCAACAAGTACAGTGTCCTGAGTCGGCAATGGTTGAAGATGAAAACATTGTAACTGCTTTATTAAATATGCCTGTTGTCCTGCTTCTCATTAAAATTTAAAAATTCATGATTGATGCAATAGTTGTTGTGATATGACGTCATAGTGATAAATGACTTTGTGTGATATCTTGGCAACGGTAAGACATATGACGTTTTTGTAGTTATAGGTTATCAGAGACATTTTATCAAGGATTTCCGTGAGCTACATGGATTTTAGATGTATAGTCTAGTTTAGAAGTTATGACGTCACAAAGTCAACTTCTTAACGGTTGGAGATACAGTGTTTTGGTAATCATAGTTTAACTACTACTTTTTGACACTGAGCCCGCAGAAGTCATCAGATTTCATATATGTCAAGTAGTTTTTTAAGATATAAGATATTTTACATTTTCGCGAAAATCGTCATTTTCGATTGCCTCTAGTTTGAAAACGGTGATTGATAGGTCGTGACGGATGTCGACCATGGGCTTTGCCTTGGACACGTGAACAAAATAAAAAAAAAAGATTTAAAAAAGAGTAAATATTGACGGAGTGTTGTGTTTTTTTGTAAAATCTTGTTTTTTGGAAATAACTCAGATTCTATCATATCCAACGTCACAAAAAGTCATAGCAACCCAAGTGGCAATAGTACCAACATTCCTGTGAATTTTCGTGGCGATAAATGCTAAACTGTAGGAGAAATAGGCCCGCGAAAAATCCGTAGAAAAATAATAATAATAATAATAAGAAGAAGAAGACAGTCTTCTGAGTTAGAGGAATAATTTGGGCCTTCGCCCAAATTAATAACAATAACTCAAAAACCGCTGACGCTAGATACAGCTTGACCTTTGCTACCCAACTTAATTTTTCATGAGCTTTCCAAAAATGGCGACGTCATCTCTGTAGCTTGAATATTTTAGATTTTATGACGTCATGATGACGTTCGTCAACAAGTACAGTGTCCTGAGTCGGCAATGGTTGAAGATGAAAACATTGTAACTGCTTTATTAAATATGCCTGTTGTCCTGCTTCTCATTAAAATTTAAAAATTCATGATTGATGCAATAGTTGTTGTGATATGACGTCATAGTGATAAATGACTTTGTGTGATATCTTGGCAACGGTAAGACATATGACGTTTTTGTAGTTATAGGTTATCAGAGACATTTTATCAAGGATTTCCGTGAGCTACATGGATTTTAGATGTATAGTCTAGTTTAGAAGTTATGACGTCACAAAGTCAACTTCTTAACGGTTGGAGATACAGTGTTTTGGTAATCATAGTTTAACTACTACTTTTTGACACTGAGCCCGCAGAAGTCATCAGATTTCATATATGTCAAGTAGTTTTTTAAGATATAAGATATTTTACATTTTCGCGAAAATCGTCATTTTCGATTGCCTCTAGTTTGAAAACGGTGATTGATAGGTCGTGACGGATGTCGACCATGGGCTTTGCCTTGGACACGTGAACAAAATAAAAAAAAAGATTTGAAAAAGAGTAAATATTGACGGAGTGTTGTGTTTTTTTGTAAAATCTTGTTTTTTGGAAATAACTCAGATTCTATCATATCCAACGTCACAAAAAGTCATAGCAACCCAAGTGGCAATAGTACCAACATTCCTGTGAATTTTCGTGGCGATAAATGCTAAACTGTAGGAGAAATAGGCCCGCGAAAAATCCGTAGAAAAATAATAATAATAATAATAATAATAAGAAGACAGTCTTCTGAGTTAGAGGAATAATTTGGGCCTTCGCCCAAATTAATAACAATAACTCAAAAACCGCTGACGCTAGATACAGCTTGACTTTGCTACCCAACTTAATTTTTCATGAGCTTTCCAAAAATGGCGACGTCATCTCTGTAGCTTGAATATTTTAGATTTTATGACGTCATGATGACGTTCGTCAACAAGTACTGTGTCCTGAGTCGGCAATGGTTGAAGATGAAAACATTGTAACTGCTTTATTAAATATGCCTGTTGTCCTGCTTCTCATTAAAATTTAAAAATTCATGATTGATGCAATAGTTGTTGTGATATGACGTCATAGTGATAAATGACTTTGTGTGATATCTTGGCAACGGTAAGACATATGACGTTTTTGTAGTTATAGGTTATCAGAGACATTTTATCAAGGATTTCCGTGAGCTACATGGATTTTAGATGTATAGTCTAGTTTAGAAGTTATGACGTCACAAAGTCAACTTCTTAACGGTTGGAGATACAGTGTTTTGGTAATCATAGTTTAACTACTACTTTTTGACACTGAGCCCGCAGAAGTCATCAGATTTCATATATGTCAAGTAGTTTTTTAAGATATAAGATATTTTACATTTTCGCGAAAATCGTCATTTTCGATTGCCTCTAGTTTGAAAACGGTGATTGATAGGTCGTGACGGATGTCGACCATGGGCTTTGCCTTGGACACGTGAACAAAATAAAAAAAAAAGATTTGAAAAAGAGTAAATATTGACGGAGTGTTGTGTTTTTTTGTAAAATCTTGTTTTTTGGAAATAACTCAGATTCTATCATATCCAACGTCACAAAAAGTCATAGCAACCCAAGTGGCAATAGTACCAACATTCCTGTGAATTTTCGTGGCGATAAATGCTAAACTGTAGGAGAAATAGGCCCGCGAAAAATCCGTAGAAAAATAATAATAATAATAATAATAATAAGAAGACAGTCTTCAGAGTTAGAGGAATAATTTGGGCCTTTGCCCAAATTAATAACAATAACTCAAAAACCGCTGACGCTAGATACAGCTTGACCTTTGCTACCCAACTTAATTTTTCATGAGCTTTCCAAAAATGGCGACGTCATCTCTGTAGCTTGAATATTTTAGATTTTATGACGTCATGATGACGTTCGTCAACAAGTACAGTGTCCTGAGTCGGCAATGGTTGAAGATGAAAACATTGTAACTGCTTTATTAAATATGCCTGTTGTCCTGCTTCTCATTAAAATTTAAAAATTCATGATTGATGCAATAGTTGTTGTGATATGACGTCATAGTGATAAATGACTTTGTGTGATATCTTGGCAACGGTAAGACATATGACGTTTTTGTAGTTATAGGTTATCAGAGACATTTTATCAAGGATTTCCGTGAGCTACATGGATTTTAGATGTATAGTCTAGTTTAGAAGTTATGACGCCACAAAGTCAACTTCTTAACGGTTGGAGATACAGTGTTTTGGTAATCATAGTTTAACTACTACTTTTTGACACTGAGCCCGCAGAAGTCATCAGATTTCATATATGTCAAGTAGTTTTTTAAGATATAAGATATTTTACATTTTCGCGAAAATCGTCATTTTCGATTGCCTCTAGTTTGAAAACGGTGATTGATAGGTCGTGACGGATGTCGACCATGGGCTTTGCCTTGGACACGTGAACAAAATAAAAAAAAAAGATTTGAAAAAGAGTAAATATTGACGGAGTGTTGTGTTTTTTTGTAAAATCTTGTTTTTTGGAAATAACTCAGATTCTATCATATCCAACGTCACAAAAAGTCATAGCAACCCAAGTGGCAATAGTACCAACATTCCTGTGAATTTTCGTGGCGATAAATGCTAAACTGTAGGAGAAATAGGCCCGCGAAAAATCCGTAGAAAAATAATAATAACTAGAGGGACCTGTGCCAAGAAGGCACAGGAAGTTTGGGCTCCTAAAAAATTATCTAGTTTTAAACCTCAAAATACTGAGAGATTTAGATTTTGGTCTACTAACCCTTACAACGCTGAAATATTTTTGCATAAACCATGGATGGGTAAAACAAACAAAAATGGGTAATTTTACATGAAATTAGTGTCCCCTGGAATCAAAAAGTCCAGATTTTGAATTAAATATAAGAAGATTTAAAACAAATGGTGCAACTTCATGTTTAAGCTTTATTGTTTTATAATGTTTAGATAATTTATAAAACAATATATGTATATATGGTTTTATAAGAGCTTTATATCATGGAAACATGCAAAATGGCATGTCCCCAGAGAAAATGCCACCATTTAAAACTTCACTCAAGGATACAAATACACAATAGAATTTTAATAATTACATTTGATGAATATACATGTCCCCACATTTGCACTCTACCCCGTTACCATGATTGTAGCATGCCCCATCAAGTGACTAATCATGAAATAAAATTATATCAAGTGTAGTTTGACACACTCAAGGGCCTTATACGAGATTTTCACCTTGAAATAATTAATATTGTTGAGTGACAAGTTATTCGAAACAGGTATGACCAAAATGTTAGAAAATATTCCTAGCATTGTGGGTCTAAAAAACGATTTGGTTTTATGCTTGCTGGCCTAGAACAGCTGCCATGGGGACTATTTCCACCAGTTGAACAAGCACTCGCCAGGCCGTGGGAGTCCTGTTCCCAGATTTATCTGGTGCTATGCGGACTCTCAGGTTAACTGGGGGTACAACTCATGATCAGAGAAGAAACAAAGAAGAGAGAGAGGGACTGATCTAAGGGTGTGGACCCCATTAAAGCAAAATAGGCGCGGGGAGTGAAGTAGATATAAAAATTAGAAGATGGGAGGGGGTACGGGAGTGGGGAAATAGGTGGATGCTCGCTTCTCCAGGTCCATGGAGGCTTGGAGTCGCTGTAGCCCTGCGGAGCAGGTCACCACAGACAGCTACTTTTTAGCTGGCAGCGGGTCGATAAGATTCTATTCTATAACTTGTCTACTGATGTTTGACTATTATCTTGCTGGATGCTGACACTTTTTTCAATTTCAATTAACAAATTATATCAGTGCGACACAAATTAGACATTATCACATTTGAATTAATGTTAGTAATAGACTATAACGTTTATAGATAACTTGGGACCTTCTGTAATATCGCCCATCCACTGTCAGTGTCACTGTGTCTGACAGTGTCATCAACCAAACATTCAATGTCAATGATCAATCAAGTGATTCAAGGTCTCACACAACTAATATTTACCCCATTTGACTTGTATTTTTTCAACAGATTTTCGTCAGTTGAGCAGTGACCTGTTTTTATGAACGTCGGCGCCTAGTAGGGCCTTTTCATGTCCGGAAAACATCTGACATTAAACCAATCATGTTATTGTTGGTTTGGCCAATGCTGGGCCAGAGTCAGATACTAAAACCCTTCATTGATTGGCCTAATGTTTGCCTAATGCTGGACAATTGCTAACTCTTAAAAGATTCAATAATGTTGTGGGAAGCTTCCGTGATCGAGCGGTACCGTGCTCGGCCTCAGACCATCAGGGCTCGAGTTTCAATTCCTGTGTCTGCAGGGCAGTGTCATCTCACCATCCTCAGGAGGTTCTCTTGGCACAGTTTAGCGTATGTGCACACAGGTGGTCTAAAACCCCATTCATTTCATTTCATTTGGATCGTTGACATTGTGTGTGATGCTGGGCCAACATTAAAATGGTACCATAGCAAAGCTGACAACTAAAATATGCTTTGGCACAGTGTCCATTTGGTCAGCAATAGCTTGTAATTGAAGGTAATTAGTGTTGCACAGCTCGAATGAAATTGAAAAAAGTTGTCTCAGTCAGCGAAGTATATGAGTTTTACAAAATTATTTGTCATATTGGACAGATGATATCAAGTAAATGCAAGCTCACATATTTACTTTTGAAGCCTAACAACATAGATCAATGATGCACTCGTTTGGTTCTGCAATGCGCAAAAAAGAGATGATTCATCCCAATATGAGTAATAAAATGAAAATAATAATAAAAAAACTTTGTTGTTGATTTTGTTCTTGTCGCGTGACTGTGATGTGTGAATGATGCAATAAAAAAATCAGTAAAATAGTTTTTTTATTAAAATTATTTTGATTTTTCCATCTAACCTACTGCTGATGTAAGGTAAGACTCATAAGTAATTGGCAATTAATTAAAAAAAGGTGAAATGATGTACTACAAATAAACATTTCTGTTTTAAATGTGTAGAATTAAAGTAAATTATTTTTAAAAAGTGAAAACATACTGTGGTATTGGCTGTCTGTAACATCGTAGAAGGCTGTCCGTCTGGCCGGCCCTCAGTAGCCCCTTGTGGACAAGGGACTCATCTTTCATGGGATTAGGTGAGGCACGAGGAATAGTGGCGGGGTCACGTATTACAGTCAATAACACAGTACATTTGTAGGTACTATGAGTCCAGTCAGGGTGAAATCCATTTCTTCTCAGTTAAAAAAATTTAACATTTTTTTTTAAATTGAATTCGCATATTAGAAGAGCTGCTGATGGCAGACATTACAATTTTTTTTTGAAATGGTGACCCTCGACTGGACTTAGTATATATTAGTATTTACAAAAAGGGGGGGAATCCATGCCAAATTTTTTTTCAGGCATGGCTACATTTCTGTATAGTACCATCATGCTAAGGACATGTGCTGTATAAAACATCATTCTTAATGATATATGTCAAGACTTCCGGTGTTTTTAAAGCGAAAGCTCTGTAAACTTGTGGAGTATTGTAGGGTACCCTGGAGAGTTGGCACGTGAAATTGGGAGAGGATCGGATAAAAACTCTGGGAGATATGGCGATTTGAAAATCGCATAATGTATTATGACTGGGAAAAATGGGACCTTTTACCCAGCATTCCTCAAAATATTTTACTTGGATCTGTTATAAAACACATAGCACTTCTTTCTGGTGCCTATCCAATAATGTGGCCAAGTTTGGTGTCTATACATCAAATACTCTAGGAGAAATAGGGGCGCAATTTTCGAGTAGTGGAAGAAGATTAAAAATAATATAGTTGAAAGTATTTAAGGAAAAGAATAGTTTGGGCGGCTTCGCCCAAACTAATAATAATAATATAGTTGAAAGTATTTAAGGAAAACAATAGTTTGGGCGGCTTCGCCCAAACTAATAATACAATAACTCGACAACGGTTGGGCGTAGAAAAAAACTAAGCACACTTCATGGCAGTAGTTTTCCAAGGGCTTTTCAAAAATCATACTGCTTTTTCTGTTTTTTTATTTTATGACGTCATCATTACGTGATAGCTTCAAACTTGCTCCCATAACTCAGTAACGGTTAGAGATATGAGGTTTTTGTAATAGATGTTTACCAGGTACTTTTAGTCAAGCTTCCCAAAAAACTAAGAAAATTGAGGATTATACTTTTAGTTTTATTGTTATGACGTCATCACGATATTCTACACTTGGTCTTATATCTATAACAATTAATTTTACACAGTTTGCTGGCAACTTGTTTATTTGCGACATGTCCCCAGGCTTTCAGGAACACTAATCAGATTGAAGCTAAGTAGTTTATTCGCTGAGTTATGACGTCATGAAGTTCTAATGTATTACCTATGGGAGAAAATCAACGTCCAGTTACTTGACAGCTAACAGCGCTAACGCTCTAAAAACTTGTAGGAATTTGAAGGGTGCCCTAGAAAGTTTGTATATTAAATATGGAAAGGATCGGTTGAAAACTATGGGAGATATGATGTCCTAAAGATCTAATGTATTACCTATGGGGAAAAATCGACTTCCGGTGTTTTTGAAGTTAAAGCTCTGTAAACTTGTGGAGTATTGTAGGGTACTCTGGAGAGCTGGCATGTGAAATTGGGAGAGGATCGAATAAAAACTCTGGGAGATATGGTGATTTGAAAATCGCATAATGTATTATGACTGGGAAAAATGGGACCTTTTACCCCGCATTCCTCAAAATCTGTTGGTCGGATTTGCTATAAAAACCATAGCACTTCTTTCTGATGCCTATCCAATATTTTGGCTAAGTTTGAAGTCTATACGTCAAACACACTGGGAGAAATAGATGCGCAAATTTCGAGTAGTGGAAGAAGATTAAAAATAATAATAATATAGTTGAAAGTATTTAAGGAAAACAATAGTTTGGGCGGCTTCGCCCAAACTAATAATAATAATAATAAGAAGACAGTCTTCTGAGTTAGAGGAATAATTTGGGCCTTCGCCCAAATTAATAACAATAACTCAAAAACCGCTGACGCTAGATACAGCTTGACATGGGCTTTGCCTTGGACACGTGAACAAAATAAAAAAAAAAGATTTGAAAAAGAGTAAATATTGACGGAGTGTTGTGTTTTTTTGTAAAATCTTGTTTTTTGGAAATAACTCAGATTCTATCATATCCAACGTCACAAAAAGTCATAGCAACCCAAGTGGCAATAGTACCAACATTCCTGTGAATTTTCGTGGCGATAAATGCTAAACTGTAGGAGAAATAGGCCCGCGAAAAATCCGTAGAAAAATAATAATAATAATAATAATAAGAAGAAGACAGTCTTCTGAGTTAGAGGAATAATTTGGGCCTTCGCCCAAATTAATAACAATAACTCAAAAACCGCTGACGCTAGATACAGCTTGACCTTTGCTACCCAACTTAATTTTTCATGAGCTTTCCAAAAATGGCGACGTCATCTCTGTAGCTTGAATATTTTAGATTTTATGACGTCATGATGACGTTCGTCAACAAGTACAGTGTCCTGAGTCGGCAATGGTTGAAGATGAAAACATTGTAACTGCTTTATTAAATATGCCTGTTGTCCTGCTTCTCATTAAAATTTAAAAATTCATGATTGATGCAATAGTTGTTGTGATATGACGTCATAGTGATAAATGACTTTGTGTGATATCTTGGCAACGGTAAGACATATGACGTTTTTGTAGTTATAGGTTATCAGAGACATTTTATCAAGGATTTCCGTGAGCTACATAGATTTTAGATGTATAGTCTAGTTTAGAAGTTATGACGTCACAAAGTTAACTTCTTAACGGTTGGAGATACAGTGTTTTGGTATTCATAGTTTAACTACTACTTTTTGACACTGAGCCCGCAGAAGTCATCAGATTTCATATATGTCAAGTAGTTTTTTAAGATATAAGATATTTTACATTTTCGCGAAAATCGTCATTTTCGATTGCCTCTAGTTTGAAAACGGTGATTGATAGGTCGTGACGGATGTCGACCATGGGCTTTGCCTTGGACACGTGAACAAAATAAAAAAAAAAGATTTGAAAAAGAGTAAATATTGACGGAGTGTTGTGTTTTTTTGTAAAATCTTGTTTTTTGGAAATAACTCAGATTCTATCATATCCAACGTCACAAAAAGTCATAGCAACCCAAGTGGCAATAGTACCAACATTCCTGTGAATTTTCGTGGCGATAAATGCTAAACTGTAGGAAAAATAGGCCCGCGAAAAATCCGTAGAAAAATAATAATAATAATAATAATAAGAAGAAGACAGTCTTCTGAGTTAGAGGAATAATTTGGGCCTTCGCCCAAATTAATAACAATAACTCAAAAACCGCTGACGCTAGATACAGCTTGACCTTTGCTACCCAACTTAATTTTTCATGAGCTTTCCAAAAATGGCGACGTCATCTCTGTAGCTTGAATATTTTAGATTTTATGACGTCATGATGACGTTCGTCAACAAGTACAGTGTCCTGAGTCGGCAATGGTTGAAGATGAAAACATTGTAACTGCTTTATTAAATATGCCTGTTGTCCTGCTTCTCATTAAAATTTAAAAATTCATGATTGATGCAATAGTTGTTGTGATATGACGTCATAGTGATAAATGACTTTGTGTGATATCTTGGCAACGGTAAGACATATGACGTTTTTGTAGTTATAGGTTATCAGAGACATTTTATCAAGGATTTCCGTGAGCTACATAGATTTTAGATGTATTGTCTAGTTTAGAAGTTATGACGTCACAAAGTTAACTTCTTAACGGTTGGAGATACAGTGTTTTGGTAATCATAGTTTAACTACTACTTTTTGACACTGAGCCCGCAGAAGTCATCAGATTTCATATATGTCAAGTAGTTTTTTAAGATATAAGATATTTTACATTTTCGCGAAAATCGTCATTTTCGATTGCCTCTAGTTTGAAAACGGTGATTGATAGGTCGTGACGGATGTCGACCATGGGCTTTGCCTTGGACACGTGAACAAAATAAAAAAAAAAGATTTGAAAAAGAGTAAATATTGACGGAGTGTTGTGTTTTTTTGTAAAATCTTGTTTTTTGGAAATAACTCAGATTCTATCATATCCAACGTCACAAAAAGTCATAGCAACCCAAGTGGCAATAGTACCAACATTCCTGTGAATTTTCGTGGCGATAAATGCTAAACTGTAGGAGAAATAGGCCCGCGAAAAATCCGTAGAAAAAAAAAATAATAATAATAATAAGACAGTCTTCTGAGTTAGAGGAATAATTTGGGCCTTCGCCCATATTAATAACAATAACTCAAAAACCGCTGACGCTAGATACAGCTTGACCTTTGCTACCCAACTTAATTTTTCATGAGCTTTCCAAAAATGGCGACGTCATCTCTGTAGCTTGAATATTTTAGATTTTATGACGTCATGATGACGTTCGTCAACAAGTACAGTGTCCTGAGTCGGCAATGGTTGAAGATGAAAACATTGTAACTGCTTTATTAAATATGCCTGTTGTCCTGCTTCTCATTAAAATTTAAAAATTCATGATTGATGCAATAGTTGTTGTGATATGACGTCATAGTGATAAATGACTTTGTGTGATATCTTGGCAACGGTAAGACATATGACGTTTTTGTAGTTATAGGTTATCAGAGACATTTTATCAAGGATTTCCGTGAGCTACATGGATTTTAGATGTATAGTCTAGTTTAGAAGTTATGACGTCACAAAGTCAACTTCTTAACGGTTGGAGATACAGTGTTTTGGTAATCATAGTTTAACTACTACTTTTTGACACTGAGCCCGCAGAAGTCATCAGATTTCATATATGTCAAGTAGTTTTTTAAGATATAAGATATTTTACATTTTCGCGAAAATCGTCATTTTCGATTGCCTCTAGTTTGAAAACGGTGATTGATAGGTCGTGACGGATGTCGACCATGGGCTTTGCCTTGGACACGTGAACAAAATAAAATAAAAAGATTTGAAAAAGAGTAAATATTGACGGAGTGTTGTGTTTTTTTGTAAAATCTTGTTTTTTGGAAATAACTCAGATTCTATCATATCCAACGTCACAAAAAGTCATAGCAACCCTAGTGGCAATAGTACCAACATTCCTGTGAATTTTCGTGGCGATAAATGCTAAACTGTAGGAGAAATAGGCCCGCGAAAAATCCGTAGAAAAATAATAATAATAATAATAATAATAAGAAGACAGTCTTCTGAGTTAGAGGAATAATTTGGGCCTTCGCCCAAATTAATAACAATAACTCAAAAACCGCTGACGCTAGATACAGCTTGACCTTTGCTACCCAACTTAATTTTTCATGAGCTTTCCAAAAATGGCGACGTCATCTCTGTAGCTTGAATATTTTAGATTTTATGACGTCATGATGACGTTCGTCAACAAGTACAGTGTCCTGAGTCGGCAATGGTTGAAGATGAAAACATTGTAACTGCTTTATTAAATATGCCTGTTGTCCTGCTTCTCATTAAAATTTAAAAATTCATGATTGATGCAATAGTTGTTGTGATATGACGTCATAGTGATAAATGACTTTGTGTGATATCTTGGCAACGGTAAGACATATGACGTTTTTGTAGTTATAGGTTATCAGAGACATTTTATCAAGGATTTCCGTGAGCTACATGGATTTTAGATGTATAGTCTAGTTTAGAAGTTATGACGTCACAAAGTCAACTTCTTAACGGTTGGAGATACAGTGTTTTGGTAATCATAGTTTAACTACTACTTTTTGACACTGAGCCCGCAGAAGTCATCAGATTTCATATATGTCAAGTAGTTTTTTAAGATATAAGATATTTTACATTTTCGCGAAAATCGTCATTTTCGATTGCCTCTAGTTTGAAAACGGTGATTGATAGGTCGTGACGGATGTCGACCATGGGCTTTGCCTTGGACACGTGAACAAAATAAAATAAAAAGATTTGAAAAAGAGTAAATATTGACGGAGTGTTGTGTTTTTTTGTAAAATCTTGTTTTTTGGAAATAACTCAGATTCTATCATATCCAACGTCACAAAAAGTCATAGCAACCCTAGTGGCAATAGTACCAACATTCCTGTGAATTTTCGTGGCGATAAATGCTAAACTGTAGGAGAAATAGGCCCGCGAAAAATCCGTAGAAAAATAATAATAATAATAATAATAATAAGAAGACAGTCTTCTGAGTTAGAGGAATAATTTGGGCCTTCGCCCAAATTAATAACAATAACTCAAAAACCGCTGACGCTAGATACAGCTTGACCTTTGCTACCCAACTTAATTTTTCATGAGCTTTCCAAAAATGGCGACGTCATCTCTGTAGCTTGAATATTTTAGATTTTATGACGTCATGATGACGTTCGTCAACAAGTACAGTGTCCTGAGTCGGCAATGGTTGAAGATGAAAACATTGTAACTGCTTTATTAAATATGCCTGTTGTCCTGCTTCTCATTAAAATTTAAAAATTCATGATTGATGCAATAGTTGTTGTGATATGACGTCATAGTGATAAATGACTTTGTGTGATATCTTGGCAACGGTAGGACATATGACGTTTTTGTAGTTATAGGTTATCAGAGACATTTTATCAAGGATTTCCGTGAGCTACATGGATTTTAGATGTATAGTCTAGTTTAGAAGTTATGACGTCACAAAGTCAACTTCTTAACGGTTGGAGATACAGTGTTTTGGTAATCATAGTTTAACTACTACTTTTTGACACTGAGCCCGCAGAAGTCATCAGATTTCATATATGTCAAGTAGTTTTTAAGATATAAGATATTTTACATTTTCGCGAAAATCGTCATTTTCGATTGCTTCTAGTTTGAAAACGGTGATTGATAGGGCGTGACGGATGTCGACCATGGGCTTTGCCTTGGACACGTGAACAAAATAAAAAAAAAAGATTTGAAAAAAAGTAAATATTGACGGAGTGTTGTGTTTTTTTGTAAAATCTTGTTTTTTGGAAATAACTCAGATTTTATCATATCCAAAGTCACAAAAAGTCATAGCAACCCAAGTGGCAATAGTACCAACATTCCTGTAAATTTTCGTGGCGATAAATGCTAAACTGTAGGAGAAATAGGCCCGCGAAAAATCCGTTGAAAAATAATAATAATAATAATAAGAAGAAGACAGTCTTCTGAGCTAGAGGAATAATTTGGGCCTTCGCCCAAATTAATAACAATAACTCAAAAACCGCTGACGATAGATACAGCTTGACCTTTGCTACCCAACTTAATTTTTCATGAGCTTTCCAAAAATGGCGACGTCATCTCTGTAGCTTGAATATTTTAGATTTTATGACGTCATGATGACGTTCGTCAACAAGTACAGTGTCCTGAGTCGGCAATGGTTGAAGATGAAAACATTGTAACTGCTTTATTAAATATGCCTGTTGTCCTGCTTCTCATTAAAATTTAAAAATTCATGATTGATGCAATAGTTGTTGTGATATGACGTCATAGTGATAAATGACTTTGTGTGACATCTTGGCAACGGTAAGACATATGACGTTTTTGTAGTTATAGGTTATCAGATACATTTTATCAAGGATTTCCGTGAGCTACATGGATTTTAGATGTATAGTCTAGTTTAGAAGTTATGACGTCACAAAGTCAACTTCTTAACGGTTGGAGATACAGTGTTTTGGTAATCATAGTTTAACTACTACTTTTTGACACTGAGCCCGCAGAAGTCATCAGATTTCATATATGTCAAGTAGTTTTTTAAGATATAAGATATTTTACATTTTCGCGAAAATCGTCATTTTCGATTGCCTCTAGTTTGAAAACGGTGATTGATAGGTCGTGACTGATGTCGACCATGGGCTTTGCCTTGGACACGTGAACAAAATAAAAAAAAAAGATTTGAAAAAGAGTAAATATTGACGGAGTGTTGTGTTTTTTTGTAAAATCTTGTTTTTTGGAAATAACTCAGATTCTATCATATCCAACGTCACAAAAAGTCATAGCAACCCAAGTGGCAATAGTACCAACATTCCTGTGAATTTTCGTGGCGATAAATGCTAAACTGTAGGAGAAATAGGCCCGCGAAAAATCCGTAGAAAAATAAAAATAATAATAATAATAATAAGAAGACAGTCTTCTGAGTTAGAGGAATAATTTGGGCCTTCGCCCAAATTAATAACAATAACTTAAAAACCGCTGACGCTAGATGCAGCTTGACCTTTGCTACCCAACTTAATTTTTCATGAGCTTTCCAAAAATGGCGACGTCATCTCTGTAGCTTGAATATTTTAGATTTTATGACGTCATGATGACGTTCGTCAACAAGTACAGTGTCCTGAGTCGGCAATGGTTGAAGATGAAAACATTGTAACTGCTTTATTAAATATGCCTGTTGTCCTGCTTCTCATTAAAATTTAAAAATTCATGATTGATGCAATAGTTGTTGTGATATGACGTCATAGTGATAAATGACTTTGTGTGATATCTTGGCAACGGTAAGACATATGACGTTTTTGTAGTTATAGGTTATCAGAGACATTTTATCAAGGATTTCCGTGAGCTACATGGATTTTAGATGTATAGTCTAGTTTAGAAGTTATGACGTCACAAAGTCAACTTATTAACGGTTGGAGATACAGTGTTTTGGTAATCATAGTTTAACTACTACTTTTTGACACTGAGCCCGCAGAAGTCATCAGATTTCATATATGTCAAGTAGTTTTTTAAGATATAAGATATTTTACATTTTCGCGAAAATCGTCATTTTCGATTGCCTCTAGTTTAAAAACGGTGATTGATAGGTCGTGACGGATGTCGACCATGGGCTTTGCCTTGGACACGTGAACAAAATAAAAAAAAAAGATTTGAAAAAGAGTAAATATTGACGGAGTGTTGTGTTTTTTTGTAAAATCTTGTTTTTTGGAAATAACTCAGATTCTATCATATCCAACGTCACAAAAAGTCGTAGCAACCCAAGTGGCAATAGTACCAACATTCCTGTGAATTTTCGTGGCGATAAATGCTAAACTGTAGGAGAAATAGGCCCGCGAAAAATCCGTAGAAAAATAATAATAATAATAAAAATAATAAGAAGACTGTCTTCTGAGTTAGAGGAATAATTTGGGCCTTCGCCCAAATTAATAACAATAACTCAAAAACCGCTGACGCTAGATACAGCTTGACCTTTGCTACCCAACTTAATTTTTCATGAGCTTTCCAAAAATGGCGACGTCATCTCTGTAGCTTGAATATTTTAGATTTTATGACGTCATGATGACGTTCGTCAACAAGTACAGTGTCCTGAGTCGGCAATGGTTGAAGATGAAAACATTGTAACTGCTTTATTAAATATGCCTGTTGTCCTGCTTCTCATTAAAATTTAAAAATTCATGATTGATGCAATAGTTGTTGTGATATGACGTCATAGTGATAAATGACTTTGTGTGATATCTTGGCAACGGTAAGACATATGACGTTTTTGTAGTTATAGGTTATCAGAGACATTTTATCAAGGATTTCCGTGAGCTACATAGATTTTAGATGTATAGTCTAGTTTAGAAGTTATGACGTCACAAAGTTAACTTCTTAACGGTTGGAGATACAGTGTTTTGGTATTCATAGTTTAACTACTACTTTTTGACACTGAGCCCGCAGAAGTCATCAGATTTCATATATGTCAAGTAGTTTTTTAAGATATAAGATATTTTACATTTTCGCGAAAATCGTCATTTTCGATTGCCTCTAGTTTGAAAACGGTGATTGATAGGTCGTGACGGATGTCGACCATGGGCTTTGCCTTGGACACGTGAACAAAATAAAAAAAAAAGATTTGAAAAAGAGTAAATATTGACGGAGTGTTGTGTTTTTTTGTAAAATCTTGTTTTTTGGAAATAACTCAGATTCTATCATATCCAACGTCACAAAAAGTCATAGCAACCCAAGTGGCAATAGTACCAACATTCCTGTGAATTTTCGTGGCGATAAATGCTAAACTGTAGGAAAAATAGGCCCGCGAAAAATCCGTAGAAAAATAATAATAATAATAATAATAAGAAGAAGACAGTCTTCTGAGTTAGAGGAATAATTTGGGCCTTCGCCCAAATTAATAACAATAACTCAAAAACCGCTGACGCTAGATACAGCTTGACCTTTGCTACCCAACTTAATTTTTCATGAGCTTTCCAAAAATGGCGACGTCATCTCTGTAGCTTGAATATTTTAGATTTTATGACGTCATGATGACGTTCGTCAACAAGTACAGTGTCCTGAGTCGGCAATGGTTGAAGATGAAAACATTGTAACTGCTTTATTAAATATGCCTGTTGTCCTGCTTCTCATTAAAATTTAAAAATTCATGATTGATGCAATAGTTGTTGTGATATGACGTCATAGTGATAAATGACTTTGTGTGATATCTTGGCAACGGTAAGACATATGACGTTTTTGTAGTTATAGGTTATCAGAGACATTTTATCAAGGATTTCCGTGAGCTACATAGATTTTAGATGTATTGTCTAGTTTAGAAGTTATGACGTCACAAAGTTAACTTCTTAACGGTTGGAGATACAGTGTTTTGGTAATCATAGTTTAACTACTACTTTTTGACACTGAGCCCGCAGAAGTCATCAGATTTCATATATGTCAAGTAGTTTTTTAAGATATAAGATATTTTACATTTTCGCGAAAATCGTCATTTTCGATTGCCTCTAGTTTGAAAACGGTGATTGATAGGTCGTGACGGATGTCGACCATGGGCTTTGCCTTGGACACGTGAACAAAATAAAAAAAAAAGATTTGAAAAAGAGTAAATATTGACGGAGTGTTGTGTTTTTTTGTAAAATCTTGTTTTTTGGAAATAACTCAGATTCTATCATATCCAACGTCACAAAAAGTCATAGCAACCCAAGTGGCAATAGTACCAACATTCCTGTGAATTTTCGTGGCGATAAATGCTAAACTGTAGGAGAAATAGGCCCGCGAAAAATCCGTAGAAAAAAAAAATAATAATAATAATAAGACAGTCTTCTGAGTTAGAGGAATAATTTGGGCCTTCGCCCATATTAATAACAATAACTCAAAAACCGCTGACGCTAGATACAGCTTGACCTTTGCTACCCAACTTAATTTTTCATGAGCTTTCCAAAAATGGCGACGTCATCTCTGTAGCTTGAATATTTTAGATTTTATGACGTCATGATGACGTTCGTCAACAAGTACAGTGTCCTGAGTCGGCAATGGTTGAAGATGAAAACATTGTAACTGCTTTATTAAATATGCCTGTTGTCCTGCTTCTCATTAAAATTTAAAAATTCATGATTGATGCAATAGTTGTTGTGATATGACGTCATAGTGATAAATGACTTTGTGTGATATCTTGGCAACGGTAAGACATATGACGTTTTTGTAGTTATAGGTTATCAGAGACATTTTATCAAGGATTTCCGTGAGCTACATGGATTTTAGATGTATAGTCTAGTTTAGAAGTTATGACGTCACAAAGTCAACTTCTTAACGGTTGGAGATACAGTGTTTTGGTAATCATAGTTTAACTACTACTTTTTGACACTGAGCCCGCAGAAGTCATCAGATTTCATATATGTCAAGTAGTTTTTTAAGATATAAGATATTTTACATTTTCGCGAAAATCGTCATTTTCGATTGCCTCTAGTTTGAAAACGGTGATTGATAGGTCGTGACGGATGTCGACCATGGGCTTTGCCTTGGACACGTGAACAAAATAAAATAAAAAGATTTGAAAAAGAGTAAATATTGACGGAGTGTTGTGTTTTTTTGTAAAATCTTGTTTTTTGGAAATAACTCAGATTCTATCATATCCAACGTCACAAAAAGTCATAGCAACCCTAGTGGCAATAGTACCAACATTCCTGTGAATTTTCGTGGCGATAAATGCTAAACTGTAGGAGAAATAGGCCCGCGAAAAATCCGTAGAAAAATAATAATAATAATAATAATAATAAGAAGACAGTCTTCTGAGTTAGAGGAATAATTTGGGCCTTCGCCCAAATTAATAACAATAACTCAAAAACCGCTGACGCTAGATACAGCTTGACCTTTGCTACCCAACTTAATTTTTCATGAGCTTTCCAAAAATGGCGACGTCATCTCTGTAGCTTGAATATTTTAGATTTTATGACGTCATGATGACGTTCGTCAACAAGTACAGTGTCCTGAGTCGGCAATGGTTGAAGATGAAAACATTGTAACTGCTTTATTAAATATGCCTGTTGTCCTGCTTCTCATTAAAATTTAAAAATTCATGATTGATGCAATAGTTGTTGTGATATGACGTCATAGTGATAAATGACTTTGTGTGATATCTTGGCAACGGTAGGACATATGACGTTTTTGTAGTTATAGGTTATCAGAGACATTTTATCAAGGATTTCCGTGAGCTACATGGATTTTAGATGTATAGTCTAGTTTAGAAGTTATGACGTCACAAAGTCAACTTCTTAACGGTTGGAGATACAGTGTTTTGGTAATCATAGTTTAACTACTACTTTTTGACACTGAGCCCGCAGAAGTCATCAGATTTCATATATGTCAAGTAGTTTTTAAGATATAAGATATTTTACATTTTCGCGAAAATCGTCATTTTCGATTGCTTCTAGTTTGAAAACGGTGATTGATAGGGCGTGACGGATGTCGACCATGGGCTTTGCCTTGGACACGTGAACAAAATAAAAAAAAAAGATTTGAAAAAAAGTAAATATTGACGGAGTGTTGTGTTTTTTTGTAAAATCTTGTTTTTTGGAAATAACTCAGATTTTATCATATCCAAAGTCACAAAAAGTCATAGCAACCCAAGTGGCAATAGTACCAACATTCCTGTAAATTTTCGTGGCGATAAATGCTAAACTGTAGGAGAAATAGGCCCGCGAAAAATCCGTTGAAAAATAATAATAATAATAATAAGAAGAAGACAGTCTTCTGAGCTAGAGGAATAATTTGGGCCTTCGCCCAAATTAATAACAATAACTCAAAAACCGCTGACGATAGATACAGCTTGACCTTTGCTACCCAACTTAATTTTTCATGAGCTTTCCAAAAATGGCGACGTCATCTCTGTAGCTTGAATATTTTAGATTTTATGACGTCATGATGACGTTCGTCAACAAGTACAGTGTCCTGAGTCGGCAATGGTTGAAGATGAAAACATTGTAACTGCTTTATTAAATATGCCTGTTGTCCTGCTTCTCATTAAAATTTAAAAATTCATGATTGATGCAATAGTTGTTGTGATATGACGTCATAGTGATAAATGACTTTGTGTGACATCTTGGCAACGGTAAGACATATGACGTTTTTGTAGTTATAGGTTATCAGATACATTTTATCAAGGATTTCCGTGAGCTACATGGATTTTAGATGTATAGTCTAGTTTAGAAGTTATGACGTCACAAAGTCAACTTCTTAACGGTTGGAGATACAGTGTTTTGGTAATCATAGTTTAACTACTACTTTTTGACACTGAGCCCGCAGAAGTCATCAGATTTCATATATGTCAAGTAGTTTTTTAAGATATAAGATATTTTACATTTTCGCGAAAATCGTCATTTTCGATTGCCTCTAGTTTGAAAACGGTGATTGATAGGTCGTGACTGATGTCGACCATGGGCTTTGCCTTGGACACGTGAACAAAATAAAAAAAAAAGATTTGAAAAAGAGTAAATATTGACGGAGTGTTGTGTTTTTTTGTAAAATCTTGTTTTTTGGAAATAACTCAGATTCTATCATATCCAACGTCACAAAAAGTCATAGCAACCCAAGTGGCAATAGTACCAACATTCCTGTGAATTTTCGTGGCGATAAATGCTAAACTGTAGGAGAAATAGGCCCGCGAAAAATCCGTAGAAAAATAAAAATAATAATAATAATAATAAGAAGACAGTCTTCTGAGTTAGAGGAATAATTTGGGCCTTCGCCCAAATTAATAACAATAACTTAAAAACCGCTGACGCTAGATACAGCTTGACCTTTGCTACCCAACTTAATTTTTCATGAGCTTTCCAAAAATGGCGACGTCATCTCTGTAGCTTGAATATTTTAGATTTTATGACGTCATGATGACGTTCGTCAACAAGTACAGTGTCCTGAGTCGGCAATGGTTGAAGATGAAAACATTGTAACTGCTTTATTAAATATGCCTGTTGTCCTGCTTCTCATTAAAATTTAAAAATTCATGATTGATGCAATAGTTGTTGTGATATGACGTCATAGTGATAAATGACTTTGTGTGATATCTTGGCAACGGTAAGACATATGACGTTTTTGTAGTTATAGGTTATCAGAGACATTTTATCAAGGATTTCCGTGAGCTACATGGATTTTAGATGTATAGTCTAGTTTAGAAGTTATGACGTCACAAAGTCAACTTCTTAACGGTTGGAGATACAGTGTTTTGGTAATCATAGTTTAACTACTACTTTTTGACACTGAGCCCGCAGAAGTCATCAGATTTCATATATGTCAAGTAGTTTTTTAAGATATAAGATATTTTACATTTTCGCGAAAATCGTCATTTTCGATTGCCTCTAGTTTGAAAACGGTGATTGATAGGGCGTGACGGATGTCGACCATGGGCTTTGCCTTGGACACGTGAACAAAATAAAAAAAAAAAATTTGAAAAAGAGTAAATATTGACGGAGTGTTGTGTTTTTTTGTAAAATCTTGTTTTTTGGAAATAACTCAGATTCTATCATATCCAACGTCACAAAAAGTCATAGCAACCCAAGTGGCAATAGTACCAACATTCCTGTGAATTTTCGTGGCGATAAATGCTAAACTGTAGGAGAAATAGGCCCGCGAAAAATCCGTAGAAAAATAATAATAATAATAATAATAAGAAGAAAACAGTCTTCTGAGTTAGAGGAATAATTTGGGCCTTCGCCCAAATTAATAACAATAACTCAAAAACCGCTGACGCTAGATACAGCTTGACATTTGCTACCCAACTTAATTTTTCATGAGCTTTCCAAAAATGGCGACGTCATCTCTGTAGCTTGAATATTTTAGATTTTATGACGTCATGATGACGTTCGTCAACAAGTACAGTGTCCTGAGTCGGCAATGGTTGAAGATGAAAACATTGTAACTGCTTTATTAAATATGCCTGTTGTCCTGCTTCTCATTAAAATTTAAAAAATCATAATTGATGCAATAGTTGTTGTGATATGACGTCATAGTGATAAATGACTTTGTGTGATATCTTGGCAACGGTAAGACATATGACGTTTTTGTAGTTATAGGTTATCAGAGACATTTTATCAAGGATTTCCGTGAGCTACATGGATTTTAGATGTATAGTCTAGTTTAGAAGTTATGACGTCACAAAGTTAACTTCTTAACGGTTGGAGATACAGTGTTTTGGTAATCATAGTTTAACTACTACTTTTTGACACTGAGCCCGCAGAAGTCATCAGATTTCATATATGTCAAGTAGTTTTTTAAGATATAAGATATTTTACATTTTCGCGAAAATCGTCATTTTCGATTGCCTCTAGTTTGAAAACGGTGATTGATAGGTCGTGACGGATGTCGACCATGGGCTTTGCCTTGGACACGTGAACAAAATAAAATAAAAAGATTTGAAAAAGAGTAAATATTGACGGAGTGTTGTGTTTTTTTGTAAAATCTTGTTTTTTGGAAATAACTCAGATTCTATCATATCCAACGTCACAAAAAGTCATAGCAACCCAAGTGGCAATAATACCAACATTCCTGTGAATTTTCGTGGCGATAAATGCTAAACTGTAGGAGAAATAGGCCCGCGAAAAATCCGTAGAAAAATAATAATAATAATAATAATAAGAAGAAGACAGTCTTCTGAGTTAGAGGAATAATTTGGGCCTTCGCCCAAATTAATAACAATAACTTAAAAACCGCTGACGCTAGATACAGCTTGACCTTTGCTACCCAACTTAATTTTTCATGAGCTTTCCAAAAATGGCGACGTCATCTCTGTAGCTTGAATATTTTAGATTTTATGACGTCATGATGACGTTCGTCAACAAGTACAGTGTCCTGAGTCGGCAATGGTTGAAGATGAAAACATTGTAACTGCTTTATTAAATATGCCTGTTGTCCTGCTTCTCATTAAAATTTAAAAATTCATGATTGATGCAATAGTTGTTGTGATATGACGTCATAGTGATAAATGACTTTGTGTGATATCTTGGCAACGGTAAGACATATGACGTTTTTGTAGTTATAGGTTATCAGAGACATTTTATCAAGGATTTCCGTGAGCTACATGGATTTTAGATGTATAGTCTAGTTTAGAAGTTATGACGTCACAAAGTCAACTTCTTAACGGTTGGAGATACAGTGTTTTGGTAATCATAGTTTAACTACTACTTTTTGACACTGAGCCCGCAGAAGTCATCAGATTTCATATATGTCAAGTAGTTTTTTAAGATATAAGATATTTTACATTTTCGCGAAAATCGTCATTTTCGATTGCCTCTAGTTTGAAAACGGTGATTGATAGGGCGTGACGGATGTCGACCATGGGCTTTGCCTTGGACACGTGAACAAAATAAAAAAAAAAAATTTGAAAAAGAGTAAATATTGACGGAGTGTTGTGTTTTTTTGTAAAATCTTGTTTTTTGGAAATAACTCAGATTCTATCATATCCAACGTCACAAAAAGTCATAGCAACCCAAGTGGCAATAGTACCAACATTCCTGTGAATTTTCGTGGCGATAAATGCTAAACTGTAGGAGAAATAGGCCCGCGAAAAATCCGTAGAAAAATAATAATAATAATAATAATAAGAAGAAAACAGTCTTCTGAGTTAGAGGAATAATTTGGGCCTTCGCCCAAATTAATAACAATAACTCAAAAACCGCTGACGCTAGATACAGCTTGACATTTGCTACCCAACTTAATTTTTCATGAGCTTTCCAAAAATGGCGACGTCATCTCTGTAGCTTGAATATTTTAGATTTTATGACGTCATGATGACGTTCGTCAACAAGTACAGTGTCCTGAGTCGGCAATGGTTGAAGATGAAAACATTGTAACTGCTTTATTAAATATGCCTGTTGTCCTGCTTCTCATTAAAATTTAAAAAATCATAATTGATGCAATAGTTGTTGTGATATGACGTCATAGTGATAAATGACTTTGTGTGATATCTTGGCAACGGTAAGACATATGACGTTTTTGTAGTTATAGGTTATCAGAGACATTTTATCAAGGATTTCCGTGAGCTACATGGATTTTAGATGTATAGTCTAGTTTAGAAGTTATGACGTCACAAAGTTAACTTCTTAACGGTTGGAGATACAGTGTTTTGGTAATCATAGTTTAACTACTACTTTTTGACACTGAGCCCGCAGAAGTCATCAGATTTCATATATGTCAAGTAGTTTTTTAAGATATAAGATATTTTACATTTTCGCGAAAATCGTCATTTTCGATTGCCTCTAGTTTGAAAACGGTGATTGATAGGTCGTGACGGATGTCGACCATGGGCTTTGCCTTGGACACGTGAACAAAATAAAATAAAAAGATTTGAAAAAGAGTAAATATTGACGGAGTGTTGTGTTTTTTTGTAAAATCTTGTTTTTTGGAAATAACTCAGATTCTATCATATCCAACGTCACAAAAAGTCATAGCAACCCAAGTGGCAATAATACCAACATTCCTGTGAATTTTCGTGGCGATAAATGCTAAACTGTAGGAGAAATAGGCCCGCGAAAAATCCGTAGAAAAATAATAATAATAATAATAATAAGAAGAAGACAGTCTTCTGAGTTAGAGGAATAATTTGGGCCTTCGCCCAAATTAAAAACAATAACTCAAAAACCGCTGACGCTAGATACAGCTTGACCTATGCTACCCAGCTTAATTTTTCATGAGCTTTCCAAAAATGGCGACGTCATCTCTGTAGCTTGAATATTTTAGATTTTATGACGTCATGATGACGTTCGTCAACAAGTACAGTGTCCTGAGTCGGCAATGGTTGAAGATGAAAACATTGTAACTGCTTTATTAAATATGCCTGTTGTCCTGCTTCTCATTAAAATTTAAAAATTCATGATTGATGCAATAGTTGTTGTGATATGACGTCATAGTGATAAATGACTTTGTGTGATATCTTGGCAACGGTAAGACATATGACGTTTTTGTAGTTATAGGTTATCAGAGACATTTTATCAAGGATTTCCGTGAGCTACATGGATTTTAGATGTATAGTCTAGTTTAGAAGTTATGACGTCTCAAAGTCAACTTCTTAACGGTTGGAGATACAGTGTTTTGGCAATCATAGTTTAACTACTACTTTTTGACACTGAGCCCGCAGAAGTCATCAGATTTCATATATGTCAAGTAGTTTTTTAAGATATAAGATATTTTACATTTTCGCGAAAATCGTCATTTTCGATTGCCTCTAGTTTGAAAACGGTGATTGATAGGTCGTGACGGATGTCGACCATGGGCTTTGCCTTGGACACGTGAACAAAATAAAAAAAAAAGATTTGTAAAAGAGTAAATATTGACGGAGTGTTGTGTTTTTTTGTAAAATCTTGTTTTTTTCTGAAATAACTCAGATTCTATCATATCCAACGTCACAAAAAGTCATAGCAACCCAAGTGGCAATAGTACCAACATTCCTGTGAATTTTCGTGGCGATAAATGCTCAACTGTAGGAGAAATAGGCCCGCGAAAAATCCGTAGAAAAATAATAATAATAATAATAATAAGAAGAAGACAGTCTTCTGAGTTAGAGGAATAATTTGGGCCTTCGCCCAAATTAATAACAATAACTCAAAAACCGCTGACGCTAGATACAGCTTGACCTTTGCTACCCAACTTAATTTTTCATGAGCTTTCCAAAAATGGCGACGTCATCTCTGTAGCTTGAATATTTTAGATTTTATGACGTCATGATGACGTTCGTCAACAAGTACAGTGTCCTGAGTCGGCAATGGTTGAAGATGAAAACATTGTAACTGCTTTATTAAATATGCCTGTTGTCCTGCTTCTCATTAAAATTTAAAAATTCATGATTGATGCAATAGTTGTTGTGATATGACGTCATAGTGATAAATGACTTTGTGTGATATCTTGGCAACGGTAAGACATATGACGTTTTTGTAGTTATAGGTTATCAGAGACATTTTATCAAGGATTTCCGTGAGCTACATGGATTTTAGATGTATAGTCTAGTTTAGAAGTTATGACGTCACAAAGTCAACTTCTTAACGGTTGGAGATACAGTGTTTTGGTAATCATAGTTTAACTACTACTTTTTGACACTGAGCCCGCAGAAGTCATCAGATTTCATATATGTCAAGTAGTTTTTTAAGATATAAGATATTTTACATTTTCGCGAAAATCGTCATTTTTGATTGCCTCTAGTTTGAAAACGGTGATTGATAGGTCGTGACGGATGTCGACCGTGGGCTTTGCCTTGGACACGTGAACAAAATAAAATAAAAAAATTTGAAAAAGAGTAAATATTGACGGAGTGTTGTGTTTTTTTGTAAAATCTTGTTTTTTGGAAATAACTCAGATTCTATCATATCCAACGTCACAAAAAGTCATAGCAACCCAAGTGGCAATAGTACCAACATTCCTGTGAATTTTCGTGGCGATAAATGCTAAACTGTAGGAGAAATAGGCCCGCGAAAAATCCGTAGAAAAATAATAATAATAAGAAGAAGAAGAAGAAGACAGTCTTCTGAGTTAGAGGAATAATTTGGGCCTTCGCCCAAATTAATAACAATAACTCAAAAACCGCTGACGCTAGATACAGCTTGACCTTTGCTACCCAACTTAATTTTTCATGAGCTTTCCAAAAATGGCGACGTCATCTCTGTAGCTTGAATATTTTAGATTTTATAACGTCATGATGACGTTCGTCAACAAGTACAGTGTCCTGAGTCGGCAATGGTTGAAGATGAAAACATTGTAACTGCTTTATTAAATATGCCTGTTGTCCTGCTTCTCATTAAAATTTGAAAATTCATGATTGATGCAATAGTTGTTGTGATATGACGTCATAGTGATAAATGACTTTGTGTGATATCTTGGCAACGGTAAGACATATGACGTTTTTGTAGTTATAGGTTATCAGAGACATTTTATCAAGGATTTCCGTGAGCTACATGGATTTTAGATGTATAGTCTAGTTTAGAAGTTATGACGTCACAAAGTCAACTTCTTAACGGTTGGAGATACAGTGTTTTGGTAATCATAGTTTAACTACTACTTTTTGACACTGAGCCCGCAGAAGTCATCAGATTTCATATATGTCAAGTAGTTTTTTAAGATATAAGATATTTTACATTTTCGCGAAAATCGTCATTTTCGATTGCCTCTAGTTTGAAAACGGTGATTGATAGGTCGTGACGGATGTCGACCATGGGCTTTGCCTTGGACACGTGAACAAATTAAAATAAAAAGATTTGAAAAAGAGTAAATATTGACGGAGTGTTGTGTTTTTTTGTAAAATCTTGTTTTTTGGAAATAACTCAGATTCTATCATATCCAACGTCACAAAAAGTCATAGCAATCCAAGTGGCAATAGTACCAACATTCCTGTGAATTATCGTGGCGATAAATGCTAAACTGTAGGAGAAATAGGCCCGGGAAAAATCCGTAGAAAAATAATAATAATAATAATAAGAAGACAGTCTTCTGAGTTAGAGGAATAATTTGGGCCTTCGCCCAAATTAATAACAATAACTCAAAAACCGCAGACGCTAGATACAGCTTGACCTTTGCTACCCAACTTAATTTTTCATGAGCTTTTCAAAAATGGCGACGTCATCTCTGTAGCTTGAATATTTTAGATTTTATGACGTCATGATGACGTTCGTCAACAAGTACAGTGTCCTGAGTCGGCAATGGTTGAAGATGAAAACATTGTAACTGCTTTATTAAATATGCCTGTTGTCCTGCTTCTCAATAAAATTTGAAAATTCATGATTGATGCAATAGTTGTTGTGATATGGCGTCATAGTGATAAATGACTTTGTGTGATTTCTTGGCAACGGTAAGACATATGACGTTTTTGTAGTTATAGGTTATCAGAGACATTTTATCAAGGATTTCCGTGAGCTACATGGATTTTAGATGTATAGTCTAGTTTAGAAGTTATGACGTCACAAAGTCAACTTCTTAACGGTTGGAGATACAGTGTTTTGGTAATCATAGTTTAACTACTACTTTTTGACACTGAGCCCGCAGAAGTCATCAGATTTCATATATGTCAAGTAGTTTTTTAAGATATAAGATATTTTACATTTTCGCGAAAATCGTCATTTTCGATTGCCTCTAGTTTGAAAACGGTGATTGATAGGTCGTGACGGATGTCGACCATGGGCTTTGCCTTGGACACGTGAACAAAATAAAATAAAAAGATTTGAAAAAGAGTAAATATTGACGGAGTGTTGTGTTTTTTTGTAAAATCTTGTTTTTTGGAAATAACTCAGATTCTATCATATCCAACGTCACAAAAAGTCATAGCAACCCAAGTGGCAATAGTACCAACATTCCTGTGAATTTTCGTGGCGATAAATGCTAAACTGTAGGAGAAATAGGCCCGCGAAAAATCCGTAGAAAAATAATAATAATAATAATAATAAGAAGAAGACAGTCTTCTGAGTTAGAGGAATAATTTGGGCCTTCGCCCAAATTAAAAACAATAACTCAAAAACCGCTGACGCTAGATACAGCTTGACCTATGCTACCCAACTTAATTTTTCATGAGCTTTCCAAAAATGGCGACGTCATCTCTGTAGCTTGAATATTTTAGATTTTATGACGTCATGATGACGTTCGTCAACAAGTACAGTGTCCTGAGTCGGCAATGGTTGAAGATGAAAACATTGTAACTGCTTTATTAAATATGCCTGTTGTCCTGCTTCTCATTAAAATTTAAAAATTCATGATTGATGCAATAGTTGTTGTGATATGACGTCATAGTGATAAATGACTTTGTGTGATATCTTGGCAACGGTAAGACATATGACGTTTTTGTAGTTATAGGTTATCAGAGACATTTTATCAAGGATTTCCGTGAGCTACATGGATTTTAGATGTATAGTCTAGTTTAGAAGTTATGACGTCTCAAAGTCAACTTCTTAACGGTTGGAGATACAGTGTTTTGGCAATCATAGTTTAACTACTACTTTTTGACACTGAGCCCGCAGAAGTCATCAGATTTCATATATGTCAAGTAGTTTTTTAAGATATAAGATATTTTACATTTTCGCGAAAATCGTCATTTTCGATTGCCTCTAGTTTGAAAACGGTGATTGATAGGTCGTGACGGATGTCGACCATGGGCTTTGCCTTGGACACGTGAACAAAATAAAAAAAAAAGATTTGAAAAAGAGTAAATATTGACGGAGTGTTGTGTTTTTTTGTAAAATCTTGTTTTTTTCTGAAATAACTCAGATTCTATCATATCCAACGTCACAAAAAGTCATAGCAACCCAAGTGGCAATAGTACCAACATTCCTGTGAATTTTCGTGGCGATAAATGCTAAACTGTAGGAGAAATAGGCCCGCGAAAAATCCGTAGAAAAATAATAATAATAATAATAATAAGAAGAAGACAGTCTTCTGAGTTAGAGGAATAATTAGGGCCTTCGCCCAAATTAATAACAATAACTCAAAAACCGCTGACGCTAGATACAGCTTGACCTTTGCTACCCAACTTAATTTTTCATGAGCTTTCCAAAAATGGCGACGTCATCTCTGTAGCTTGAATATTTTAGATTTTATGACGTCATGATGACGTTCGTCAACAAGTACAGTGTCCTGAGTCGGCAATGGTTGAAGATGAAAACATTGTAACTGCTTTATTAAATATGCCTGTTGTCCTGCTTCTCATTAAAATTGAAAAATTCATGATTGATGCAATAGTTGTTGTGATATGACGTCATAGTGATAAATGACTTTGTGTGATATCTTGGCAACGGTAAGACATATGACGTTTTTGTAGTTATAGGTTATCAGAGACATTTTATCAAGGATTTCCGTGAGCTACATGGATTTTAGATGTATAGTCTAGTTTAGAAGTTATGACGTCACAAAGTCAACTTCTTAACGGTTGGAGATACAGTGTTTTGGTAATCATAGTTTAACTACTACTTTTTGACACTGAGCCCGCAGAAGTCATCAGATTTCATATATGTCAAGTAGTTTTTTAAGATATAAGATATTTTACATTTTCGCGAAAATCGTCATTTTCGATTGCCTCTAGTTTGAAAACGGTGATTGATAGGTCGTGACGGATGTCGACCGTGGGCTTTGCCTTGGACAAGTGAACAAAATAAAATAAAAAAATTTGAAAAGGAGTAAATATTGACGGAGTGTTGTGTTTTTTTGTAAAATCTTGTTTTTTGGAAATAACTCAGATTCTATCATATCCAACGTCACAAAAAGTCATAGCAACCCAAGTGGCAATAGTACCAACATTCCTGTGAATTTTCGTGGCGATAAATGCTAAACTGTAGGAGAAATAGGCCCGCGAAAAATCCGTAGAAAAATAATAATAATAATAATAATAAGAAGAAGAAGAAGACAGTCTTCTGAGTTAGAGGAATAATTTGGGCCTTCGCCCAAATTAATAACAATAACTCAAAAACCGCTGACGCTAGATACAGCTTGACCTTTGCTACCCAACTTAATTTTTCATGAGCTTTCCAAAAATGGCGACGTCATCTCTGTAGCTTGAATATTTTAGATTTTATAACGTCATGATGACGTTCGTCAACAAGTACAGTGTCCTGAGTCGGCAATGGTTGAAGATGAAAACATTGTAACTGCTTTATTAAATATGCCTGTTGTCCTGCTTCTCATTAAAATTTGAAAATTCATGATTGATGCAATAGTTGTTGTGATATGACGTCATAGTGATAAATGACTTTGTGTGATATCTTGGCAACGGTAAGACATATGACGTTTTTGTAGTTATAGGTTATCAGAGACATTTTATCAAGGATTTCCGTGAGCTACATGGATTTTAGATGTATAGTCTAGTTTAGAAGTTATGACGTCACAAAGTCAACTTCTTAACGGTTGGAGATACAGTGTTTTGGTAATCATAGTTTAACTACTACTTTTTGACACTGAGCCCGCAGAAGTCATCAGATTTCATATATGTCAAGTAGTTTTTTAAGATATAAGATATTTTACATTTTCGCGAAAATCGTCATTTTCGATTGCCTCTAGTTTGAAAACGGTGATTGATAGGTCGTGACGGATGTCGACCATGGGCTTTGCCTTGGACACGTGAACAAATTAAAATAAAAAGATTTGAAAAAGAGTAAATATTGACGGAGTGTTGTGTTTTTTTGTAAAATCTTGTTTTTTGGAAATAACTCAGATTCTATCATATCCAACGTCACAAAAAGTCATAGCAATCCAAGTGGCAATAGTACCAACATTCCTGTGAATTTTCGTGGCGATAAATGCTAAACTGTAGGAGAAATAGGCCCGCGAAAAATCCGTAGAAAAATAATAATAATAATAATAAGAAGACAGTCTTCTGAGTTAGAGGAATAATTTGGGCCTTCGCCCAAATTAATAACAATAACTCAAAAACCGCAGACGCTAGATACAGCTTGACCTTTGCTACCCAACTTAATTTTTCATGAGCTTTTCAAAAATGGCGACGTCATCTCTGTAGCTTGAATATTTTAGATTTTATGACGTCATGATGACGTTCGTCAACAAGTACAGTGTCCTGAGTCGGCAATGGTTGAAGATGAAAACATTGTAACTGCTTTATTAAATATGCCTGTTGTCCTGCTTCTCAATAAAATTTGAAAATTCATGATTGATGCAATAGTTGTTGTGATATGGCGTCATAGTGATAAATGACTTTGTGTGATATCTTGGCAACGGTAAGACATATGACGTTTTTGTAGTTATAGGTTATCAGAGACATTTTATCAAGGATTTCCGTGAGCTACATGGATTTTAGATGTATAGTCTAGTTTAGAAGTTATGACGTCACAAAGTCAACTTCTTAACGGTTGGAGATACAGTGTTTTGGTAATCATAGTTTAACTACTACTTTTTGACACTGAGCCCGCAGAAGTCATCAGATTTCATATATGTCAAGTAGTTTTTTAAGATATAAGATATTTTACATTTTCGCGAAAATCGCCATTTTCGATTGCCTCTAGTTTGAAAACGGTGATTGATAGGTCGTGACGGATGTCGACCATGGGCTTTGCCTTGGACACGTGAACAAATTAAAATAAAAAGATTTGAAAAAGAGTAAATATTGACGGAGTGTTGTGTTTTTTTGTAAAATCTTGTTTTTTGGAAATAACTCAGATTCTATCATATCCAACGTCACAAAAAGTCATAGCAATCCAAGTGGCAATAGTACCAACATTCCTGTGAATTTTCGTGGCGATAAATGCTAAACTGTAGGAGAAATAGGCCCGCGAAAAATCCGTAGAAAAATAATAATAATAATAATAAGAAGACAGTCTTCTGAGTTAGAGGAATAATTTGGGCCTTCGCCCAAATTAATAACAATAACTCAAAAACCGCAGACGCTAGATACAGCTTGACCTTTGCTACCCAACTTAATTTTTCATGAGCTTTTCAAAAATGGCGACGTCATCTCTGTAGCTTGAATATTTTAGATTTTATGACGTCATGATGACGTTCGTCAACAAGTACAGTGTCCTGAGTCGGCAATGGTTGAAGATGAAAACATTGTAACTGCTTTATTAAATATGCCTGTTGTCCTGCTTCTCAATAAAATTTGAAAATTCATGATTGATGCAATAGTTGTTGTGATATGGCGTCATAGTGATAAATGACTTTGTGTGATATCTTGGCAACGGTAAGACATATGACGTTTTTGTAGTTATAGGTTATCAGAGACATTTTATCAAGGATTTCCGTGAGCTACATGGATTTTAGATGTATAGTCTAGTTTAGAAGTTATGACGTCACAAAGTCAACTTCTTAACGGTTGGAGATACAGTGTTTTGGTAATCATAGTTTAACTACTACTTTTTGACACTGAGCCCGCAGAAGTCATCAGATTTCATATATGTCAAGTAGTTTTTTAAGATATAAGATATTTTACATTTTCGCGAAAATCGTCATTTTCGATTGCCTCTAGTTTGAAAACGGTGATTGATAGGTCGTGACGGATGTCGACCATGGGCTTTGCCTTGGACACGTGAACAAAATAAAATAAAAAGATTTGAAAAAGAGTAAATATTGACGGAGTGTTGTGTTTTTTTGTAAAATCTTGTTTTTTGGAAATAACTCAGATTCTATCATATCCAACGTCACAAAAAGTCATAGCAACCCAATTGGCAATAGTACCAGCATTCCTGTGAATTTTCGTGGCGATAAATGCTAAACTGTAGGAGAAATAGGCCCGCGAAAAATCCGTAGAAAAATAATAATAATAATAATAATAATAAGAAGACAGTCTTCTGAGTTAGAGGAATAATTTGGGCCTTTGCCCAAATTAATAACAATAACTCAAAAACCGCAGACGCTAGATACAGCTTGACCTTTGCTACCCAACTTAATTTTTCATGAGCTTTTCAAAAATGGCGACGTCATCTCTGTAGCTTGAATATTTTAGATTTTATGACGTCATGATGACGTTCGTCAACAAGTACAGTGTCCTGAGTCGGCAATGGTTGAAGATGAAAACATTGTAACTGCTTTATTAAATATGCCTGTTGTCCTGCTTCTCATTAAAATTTAAAAATTCATGATTGATGCAATAGTTGTTGTGATATGACGTCATAGTGATAAATGACTTTGTGTGATATCTTGGCAACGGTAAGACATATGACGTTTTTGTAGTTATAGGTTATCAGAGACATTTTATCAAGGATTTCCGTGAGCTACATGGATTTTAGATGTTTAGTCTAGTTTAGAAGTTATGACGTCACAAAGTCAACTTCTTAACGGTTGGAGATACAGTGTTTTGGTAATCATAGTTTAACTACTACTTTTTGACACTGAGCCCGCAGAAGTCATCAGATTTCATATATGTCAAGTAGTTTTTTAAGATATAAGATATTTTACATTTTCGCGAAAATCGTCATTTTCGATTGCCTCTATTTTGAAAACGGTGATTGATAGGTCGTGACGGATGTCGACCATGGGCTTTGCCTTGGACACGTGAACAAAATAAAAAAAAAAGATTTGAAAAAGAGTAAATATTGACGGAGTGTTGTGTTTTTTTGTAAAATCTTGTTTTTTGGAAATAACTCAGATTCTATCATATCCAACGTCACAAAAAGTCATAGCAACCCAAGTGGCAATAGTACCAACATTCCTGTGAATTTTCGTGGCGATAAATGCTAAACTGTAGGAGAAATAGGCCCGCGAAAAATCCGTAGAAAAATAATAATAATAATAATAATAATAAGAAGACAGTCTTCTGAGTTAGAGGAATAATTTGGGCCTTCGCCCAAATTAATAACAATAACTCAAAAACCGCTGACGCTAGATACAGCTTGACCTTTGCTACCCAACTTAATTTTTCATGAGCTTTCCAAAAATGGCGACGTCATCTCTGTAGCTTGAATATTTTAGATTTTATGACGTCATGATGACGTTCGTCAACAAGTACAGTGTCCTGAGTCGGCAATGGTTGAAGATGAAAACATTGTAACTGCTTTATTAAATATGCCTGTTGTCCTGCTTCTCATTAAAATTTAAAAATTCATGATTGATGCAATAGTTGTTGTGATATGACGTCATAGTGATAAATGACTTTGTGTG